>OZ012738.1:586592646-586902646 GCA_963859935.3 Lathyrus sativus
AATAAAGTATAAATCAAAATCGAATAATCGGAACTAAAGATTGTTAGAGATTGTGTTGGAGATTTGCCGTAAAATATGAACAAAAAGAAGATAAAAATAGTAGATGAAAGTTGCACATAATAATAATAATAATAATAATAATAATAATAATAATAATAATAATAATAAGTTAATACTTTAATTTTGTTAAATTCTAAGTAATTATTTTAACAATCTTAATATAAAAAAAAAACTAATATTTTTAGAATAAATATTTTAAAGCTTGTAAAAGGATTTTAAATGGCCGAAAAGTTAAACTGAATAGGTGCGATACCAAGGTTTTTGCTTAGCAAGGTAATCCCAAACGGTACCTAAATAGGTGCGATATCTGAGTTCTTGCCTAGTAAGGCATTGCCCAAACGATATCTTTAAAAGTATGGTACCTCGTGTTTAGGACAAATAACATGTATAATTGGTATCTCTCCTCTAAACATACAAGAACGAATCACAACACAACCCCTTAAAAATAGGTAGTTAGCCGTCTTCCCCAGTCAAGGGAGCAATTACCACTACATACAATTATTAGTATTTTTACAACATTTAAGTTTATAAAATTTTGATTTTTCAGTTGTATATCCACAATCCTAAATGAAATGAAACTCATAGATGAGTGCTTTAACTACAATGTCCATATCAAATATTAATAATTAAGAATACAACTATAAACTATTGATATTATTATTATTATTATTATTATTATTATTATTATTATGAACATACAAAAAAACAGTCATTTTAAAACATTTTTTATGACAAATATATCGGTTATTCTGAGACTAAAAGCTTAGAAATTTTGCTTCATATTTTTATCATTTTTATTTATACAATTTTAAATCAAAATATGAAATTAAAATGCCATACTATCCAATCCATCATTTATTATATCAGAACAATGCGCCGAGACTATTCCCTTAAAAAGGAATCTAGATAATCAGAACAGAATCGATAATCAGGAGAGGGCTATTATTGTTCTTTAAACCTTCACAATTAAAAAATGCTAAAATAGTCTATTATTTCATGTCAAAAGACAGTTATTTCAGCACAAGAAAATGTGCAGAGACACAGTCAACATAACCAAATTGAAAATACAATGATAATGGCTTATCAAAAGCCTGAAAGTAATCCTGCTCATTTAAATTTAAACTACAGACAAGACATTATGGTTTAAGTAGATAATAGCAGCAACTCATTACAGCACAATAGAGCCCTCTACTCTTTAGATTGCCATAAGGTCACCATAGTTTCGCATCAGGACTATTGATCCTGCAAACAATCCAGCAGCACGAAGCAATTTCTGCAAGGAAATAAAGATACTCTCAAAATTCATGCTAAATTAAGTCAAGCTTCCAATATATAATAAACATGAATTAACAGGAGGACATGACATTTAAATGAAGTAAAAGCACTAAATAGCCGAATGTTGCAATCTTATTATTCCCCATCCAATTAAACCAACTCATCTAAAGCAAGACTTAAATTTAACCTTCCTAATCAAAAGCTCCTCAATTATTCTAAGTAAATTACATATGTAGTTCTTCATACTCACTTTCCTTGGATCAATTTGTTCTCACCTGACTATTATTTAACTGCTGCAACAGTTAGAAATCATGCAAAAGTTACCCACCAGAACTGCTTACAGTCAATAATGTCTTACACTTTAACATGAATATGATTGAACTCGAATATGAAACTCAAGGCATTCCTATTATTGCTAAAGATGCAAAAGGCGAGATTGACTGCCAACAACATCAGAAGTTTGTTTACACTTAAATAAGATCAACTACATAGATCAAACAGTGGCAAATGCATGATATCCTGTCACAAATCATGTATAATGAGAAACAAATCACTAAATTCAAAATCCTTCTTAATGTTCATTTTTTTCATTCTCTTTAATTGATAATCAAAATTTCATCCGATATACTTTTCTTATAAGCACATCCTTCTATAGGCTTTCTCTATGCGTGCCAAAACAAAATAACGCTTTATAGGATATTTCTAACACAAATAAGAGTTACTACAACTCTCGCTGAAACGTTTATGTTCTTGGCTTGTATCTCCGCCAATCAACCATACAATTCTCATCTCTACCAGTTTAAGCTTTATAGGATATTTCTAACACAAATAACGCTTGACACACTCTATTTCATGCACCCAACTTAAATCAAATATATTGGCACTATTTTATTTTCAAATTATTTTAATTATCATACCTAAAATTCTAAAAATTGTAAGCTGAACAAAACTATCCAAAAGTAACAACACCTTTAGCACTCCTAGGTTAAAAAATACACACAAATCCAGGTGCGAATACAACCAACAGTTGCATCACAATCAACAAGGATCCATAACCTCACAGAAGTTAAATATGTTTTACAATTAAAAAGCATCTTTGAGTTCAAAAAACTCCATATTGTATCAAAAAAATCATCCGAATAAGCACAGTTATAAAAAAATCATCCGAATAAGCAGTTATAAAATTGATATGATAACATATAATCAAACTAGGAATCGCATTCAATCACATACTAGCACAGATCAAAATCAAAAAGAAGAACATGAAGAAGAAAAAAAGAGAAATCAAATAAGAGAGTAAGCAAGAAAGGTTACCACATTGAAGTCCCAATTCTTGTCGTCATTGATTTGAGAATCAATGAAATCTTTGATGAACTGAATCGATAAGATAGAGTAAGCCATTGATGCGAGAGAGAAAAAGAGGGTTTTAGGGTTTAGGTTCTGTGTTATGAGTAACGGGGAAAAGGGAGTTTTATTTTGCTCACGGTGAAATATGAATATTTATACATGCTTAGTGGGTGTATTAAATTGTGATTAGAAAAGATTTTAAAAAATATTATGTATTTAATTAAGTTAAATTGTGATTAGAAAAGATTTTAAAAAATATTATGTATTTAATTAAGTTAAATTGTGATTAGAAAAGATTTTTAAAAAGATTATGTATTTAATTAAGTTAAATTGTGATTAGAAAAGATTTTAAAAAAGATTATGTATTTAATTAAGTTAAATTGTGATTAGAAAAGATTTTTAAAAAAATTATAGACAAATATATTGTTATTTTTATAATATTCAAATGATTCTGTCTAATTGTCACAAATAAATTCGGACTCGCACGCATCGGAAAAAATTTTACCCCATACCCCATCATTTATTCCACTACCCCTACATTATATATTTTTTTACCAAAATATCCTCATATAAATAATTGTAAAATTTTCTTGATTTAATTATTTGATCCAGAATTTAATAAATAAATCTATTTTTAAAAACTATTTTATTAATATTCTCATCAAACATAGTAAGTATTATCTATATCTATTATATAATCTTATAATATTTCCATCAAAGATTCTCCGATAAATTTTTTTTATTTAATTAATTAATTAATTATAAATATATTTATTATTAACTCTATCATTTAAAATTTCTGACTAAGTCACATTCTTATATTTTAAATAATTATTAATTAACAATGCAATAAGATATGTCCTGAATTTTTTTTTTTTTAAAATGCAGTCACCTACCAATAACATATTTACCATAGTAACTACCCAGCATAATTTTTCTTTTCATTCTATTAATTAATCTTTTATTATTAATAATTAAATATTATTATTATTAATTAAATAATAATTAAATTAAGGTCACAAATCTTTAATGATGATTCAATGTCACACCTAAGTCACGTACGAAGTCCAATAGACACTTACAAAAATTCTCATTCTTCAAATTAATCCAAAGAACTAAATATATTTTTTTTGTATTTCGATTTTATCATTTTTTGTTTATTTTTTAATAATAATTAAGAATTATAATTCCCAAGACCAAAATTAAAATCAATTATAAAATGAAAATCATTAATCATAAAAATCAAAACAACTAATCATAAAAATTTAAAATTTCTAACTATAGACTTTGAAATTAATAAACTAAAAGAAGAAAAACTTTGTTATCACTAAAACTTTTTAAAATTACTAAAAAAAACTTTAAAATGTTTTTGAAGTTTTAAAAAAAAAAAGACAAAGTTAAGAAAAAAATAAGAGTAATCAAAGAAATAGTAAGAAAAATAGAAGACCAAAAATAAAATAAAAATTTGCATTATGATTAGTTTAATCTTTGCATTTATTTTTGGTTTTAACTTTATATTTTATTAATTTATTTTTGTATCAAGTAATTTTAAGATTTGTATTATATGTCTAATTTATTTACTTTTTTTTAATTTAATATTATTATATGTCCTATTATTGTGGGGTTAGAGAGATGTTAATTGTTTGTATGATATAAATAGAGAGGGTTGAGTGGAGAGAAAATTGAGAAATAAACATGTTAAATATTTTAATTTAATTATTATTTAATTAATAATAATAATATTTAATTATTAATAATAAAAGATTAATTAATAGAATGAAGAGAAAAGTTATGTTGGTTAGTTACTATGGTAAATATATTATTGGTAGGTGACTGCATTTTAAAAATAATTCAGGACGTGTCTTATTGTATTTGTTAATTAATAATTATTTAAAATATAAGAATTGACTTAGTCAGAAGTTTTAAATAATAGAGTTAATAATAAATATATTTATATTTAATTAATTAATTAAATAAATAAAAATTAACGGAAAATCTTTGATGGAAACGTTATAAGATTATATAATAGATATAGATAATACTTGTCATGTTTGCTGAGAATATTAATAAAGTAATTTTTAAAAATAGATTTATTTATTAAATTATGAATCAAATAATTAAATCAAGAAAATTTTACAATTATTTATATGAGAATATTTTGGTAAAAAAATATATAATGTAGGGGTAGGAGAATAAATGATGGGGTATGTGGTAAAATTTTCCCGCTCGGACTTGTTCTGAAATTAACGAAAAAACTCAATTTAATTAGATGCGGGTGTGGGAAAAATCTGACTCTTAACTACAAGTACGGGTGCATATGCGAAAAGAAACTAAGACCCGCCTGCACCCGCTTCCGTCTCACCTGATATTACTTTAATTATCTTATTTTATTTATTTTAATATTTATTTATTAATTATATTTTTAATTAAATTATTAACATCTTTATTACAATTAAAATAATTAAATTAATATTTATTTACTAATTAAATAACTAATTAATTTATAAAATTAATCAATTTTTAATTAAATTATTAATTTTCTTGCAATTAAAAAGAAATTATTTATTTACAAGTGGGAGCGGATCCACCCGTTTTTCACTAGAGTCGAGTCTGGACAGTAAATTTTTACTTCCGATTAAATTAAAAGGCAGAGACGGATGAATTATATGGAGACGGATGCAGGTGCGGGTATAGTTAAACTCGCCCCGTCCCGCCTAGTTGTCATCCTTAATTATAATCTACTTGAAAAAAAAAGACAATTATAATTTCTTTTAGACAAGAAAATCAGCTGGTACTCACTTGAAATTTTTTACAAAATTATAAAATGATAAGAACTCTCCGGTGTTAAAAATTTTAGGATTTAATTGATATGCACGGACAATTGTAAACATTTTTTACACGGTCAGTTAATCACAGCTGTTGATTTATTTAAAAAGTTTAACTTTCATTTTAATCACTAAAAAAATAATACAAATGAATGATTGTAAAGTGTAAGACTTTTTAAGTATGACAATTAATCTAAAAAATTTATAGATATTATTCTATAAATTAGATTTTAAGAAGAAAAATAATTAATTAAAAATACACATATTAACCATTCATTCAATTATTTGAAACTTTTTCATTGTCCTTAGATTTTTTCTATAATAACATTTCATGCTTTTTTTTTTCAATTCACTTTCTTTTTTCATATTTTATGTTATATTTTTTTTTCTATTCACTTACTTCTTTTTATCATTATACTCATTTATATTATTTTTCCTTTATTTTTATTCATTTTATTTTTTCTCTCATATTTATCTATAACAATCAATTATTATCATTTTCCTTTGACTTTTGATTTAATATATCATTTTCAACCTACCAATTATATATTGAAGATTTTACAAGTGGACATTAATTTTTTATTAGGTGATTTTCCATTAAGTTTTTGGGGTGTTTGTTTCAAGTTTACAAATCACATTCTTAATAATACATGGATAAGAACTGAATGGATCCATGTTTGTTAAAAGATTCAAAATAAATTATTCATGGTATAAAGATTTCAAGGAAAAAAATAACTTCATATATTTTTTTCATATTCCTATGAAATTGTTCTCAACTCTCAAGTAAAAGGATGACAAAGTGGATTCCCGTAAAATTTAATATATTTATTTAAAAAAATTAATTAAAACCCCAAACTTTCTTAGAAATATTAAAATGTTTGCCAAATGATTTTTCAAAAAAGTATATTGTTTTCAATGCCTTTACAGCAACATTCAATATACCATATCAACTAAAGCAAGTGCACCAAACATGGAAAAAAGTCTTCTTACACTCACCTCATAAATCATAAATAGTTTCCATTTCCATTAAACTTATTACAAAGAGAAAAGGAATTCATATAGTACCAATTTACAAGGCAAACTTCCACATTGGAGATTTATGTTAACGACTCAATCAGAGGAACACTCTTGCTCAATATGACTCTAACAGTGGAAAACAAAAATTACATGACCAATACATAACACTTCTGAAGGGTTGATGAACTCACTCATCTTCTATTTGAATGATTGCAAATTGCAATTATGAAATTCAGCAAACTGCACTTGTGCCTAAACAAGGGAAGACAAAGAGGTTTTTGTGTTTGACTTATAAAAAATTATCACTGGACGTTTGTTTCGTTTTCTTCTTTCTCTATATTATTAACCAATATGCTCACTCTGAAGTAGATGGTGTAACATTATGGTTCCCTGCACGTCCACCACGCCCACCTCCATTTTGACTTGGACGATGAGAACTCCTAGGCCGTCCTGAGAATTCCCCTTGGTTTCTGAATTCGTTTCTTCCATAACCTCGTCCACCACCAAATCTCCCGCGCCCCCGGAAACCCTCGTTTCGGAAACCACCTCTTCCTGAAGGATATCTCCCTCTTCCTCCATCGCTCACTAGAATAAGATTAAAAGTGGTAAAAAAGGAGCATGATCAACATATATCTGACAACCTTCTTAGTATGCAACAAACATTAACTAAACATAAAAAGTAATATTGACAACAGTATACCTCGTGTTGTGGATATCTTTTCCTCAATTACAGCCTGTCGCTCACCAACAGTGATAGGTGACGCCTGAAAACGAAGTTAAATTTAGTAAGATCTACTGCACACATAACTAGAATGTCAGCAGGTCATGCTATGCAATCACATATAAGTACAAAATATCATGAATGTGCTTCAGAATAATTAGAATCGCTGGTGATTGTTGTTCCTATATGCAAGTGCAAATAATGTACTTGTTAAACAACATAAACGTATCACGCGAGCAGTATTCTTGCAAACTTCTGGTAATGGCAAAACAGATGCTAAACCTAGATATCTAGACCTGTGAGTACAAGTGTCTATCACCCAGCATCTGATTCGAATCAGAAACCCAATATAGGGAAAGTACAAAGCCAAAATCATCCAAAATACCACTTGGTAACATCTTTACAAATAGCATACATTCTATAAAGCAGTAGCACAGTACAAAGCTACTTTCTAATAACCTGGATAGAGTTCCTATGAGGGGTGTATGCTTCTCTGTAAAATTTCTACACTGGACAAGCCATTAGATGGTTAAGTTCATTTGAACTAGCCACCATATAAAATTCAAGGGCTTACAGATGTAATAGTGAACTTATAGTTATATATCACAAAGTATCATTATCTTTAGCAAAAAAGAAGAGTAAAAATATAAACAATTAAGTTGACTTGTTCTCCATTCTCTGATTCTTCATTCAAAATGGGTAAAAAGAAAATGAATGGAAGAAAATTGATTGGACATTAACCCAATAGAGGGGTTGAGTAGGGAATTCATAGTGATGTGGCAGTATGTTGCCATTCTGTCGGAGGGAGAAGAGAGAGGGAAAGGTAGATAGATTATTGTAGTGAATTTGTTGAATATCTCTCTGGACAGGAGTCTTTGACTCTGGAACATCTATTTCTCCATTATAAGGCTATGGAGCTCATATTTTCATTCAATAATATACTGTTTCTCTTATCCAAATTTTGTGGGTTCTATCAAAACACAATCAAAGGGATAGAGGAGAACTTATTGAAAGTTGAGATGCTGCGAAGCTCATTTAACTATTGAACGTTCAAGACCCAGAACCGCTCCTTTCAGAGGCTGGAACTCAGGAACTTCAAGGGGAATATAGATAGAACCTAGTGCCGTATCATTACTTATTTACTACAAAAATTCTATATTTATTCAAAATTGAAGTTAAGCTTATCTGATGGATAACAAATAATTCTTTCCTGGTCAGATATACAAACAGTGCCAAACTATAATCAAGAGTTGGAAAAGAACAGCTTGTACCTTAAGTGCACTCTGCACAGAGCTCAATTCCTCAAATTCAACAAAGCCAAAACAAAAACCATGCTGAACGAAGACAAAATTACAAATTAGCTTACAAGCTTGCTTCGGATAATGCTCATGTTATTTAAAAATGCAGATAGTAACATTCACAGACCTTACTGCTTCTTACTTGGACTCCACCGTGCTTAATAGGACCGAATTTCTTAAAAACCTCATCAAGAAGTTCAATTGTTGCATTAAATGGCAAGTTCCTTATGTATATGGAATGACCTTCAGCTGTAGCAAAAAACAAGTCAGTCAACTTTCAAACTAGAATTCAACCCACTATAATGCACAAAGTTATAAACTCATCAATTCATTAGTCTCTTTTCATTAATGGGGTTGTTTTGAATTTCTTCCACTTAAGTCCAAATTAGATTAAACAAATAAGAGGAATATGAAAAGACCACAGGGTAAGAAATCGAAAAATATAATATACACCTGCTTCAGGAACATCACTACTCCCTTGTGTACTATCACTACTAGGAGCAAATGCCTCATGCCTAGGAGTAGATTTTGCGGTAGCATGCCATTGTTCATTTGATTTAGCAGACGCCACTCTTGCAGCTCGGTTGGGAACATAAACATGACCAGATGCTGTTTTACTTTTCATTACCTTCGTATCAGAGAAATTTAACAAGTTAACAAATGTTAAAGATCAGAAGAGTATTACAAATGCAACAGAATATACTCACTATGGATGCATATGATGTCTTTCGCGGGTCATCCTCGACTGCAGGAGTTGAATCGTGAATTGTAACAATATCATTCTCACTTAAATCAGTGATTGGTACGACAACCTCTTCATCAATAACCGACCCATCTTCCTTGGTTTCCTGAGGGTGATAAACTTCGGCAACACTATTAAAGTTTTCACCCTCTACAGATGTTGCAGGGTCTTCCACAAGATGTTCGGAAGGGTGCATATCCTCTACAAACAATAACAATTTGAGGTTTAAGCAAAGCAAATAATTGTTGAATCTATGCACATGCAGAAAATCCATACTAACCTGACTCCGGTACGTGAATTGCCTCGGAATTTTCATTGGTGACATTTATTGAAGCAGAATTTAACTGCGGGGCATCATTCTCGTCAATATATCTAAAAACGTCATTTAAAACATAATATCCTTTGTCTTGTGGAGCCAAAAAGAATGTCTGTGAGAACTTCCTTCTCACATTATCCTTTCCCGTTAAGCATCCAGTTACTAAAACTATCACACCATTCTCATGGGACTCCTGAGTATCCGCGGTTTTTATTTCCGCAGTACAATCTTCATAGTTCAGGGAAACAATTGTTTCATTGATTGCCTGATCCAACAGTTATTCCTTCTAATTAATGAGTTGAAAATAAACCACAAGTACAAAGATAAACATAGATGAATTATACATGCATATCATAAACATACTTTTGTGGTTGTTACGGTCTTCATCACACCGTTGCTGTCTGATCTACTTAAGAGACTCGAATCCTGATAAAATCTATGCACCAAGTCAGGGGATTGATGCAGAATATGATAATATTGCTCCACAAAAGCATTCCCAACAACTTGAGGACTAGGAGAAGCGTTCGCTTCCTGCATTGCCATCTGCAAAAGAATTCACAACAAGAGAAACAGTGATAATTTAGGACTAACTTGATAAATTGAAGAATAGTTTAGAGACTATTTATATCATATTTCTATATTCTATACTTCTAAGACCAAATAAAATAGAGCAATTTCACAAGTAAAGACCATAGCAAATTCAAAGAATCAGATCAGAGGCTATAATCATAATCAATAGTATATAAGAACAAAGGTACATGATCGACGAATCGAGAAATATAAACAATAGAACAATTAAGTTGTTAAAAGATAGAAAATTGAGAGATCGGAGAGTGGGAAAAAAAAACAGGGACGTAAAGGGAAAGTAGCGTATGAGAAGAAGGCACGTGCGAGCGTGCGTGCGTACCTGCTTGGTTTAGAAAGCAGAGAGAGGAAGATGGAGAGATCTCGACAGAAAAGAGTGTTGTGGTGTGAAGGTCAGTTTGGGTTCGGAGATCACAACAATACACGATGATGATGACTCCCGCTGTTGCTTTTTTTATTCTTGACGTGAATCCTACTTACACATTTTATCGTTATTGTTTTTTTTCTTGGATATATGTGTTTTTCTTCAAATGATTTTTATATAAAAAAATTAAAATACTTGACTTCTTTAGTTAAAAAACAAAATAGTTTACTTTACATGTTAAGAAGCTAGGCTTTTTTTTTTTTCCTTTGACAAGAGGTAATTTAAAAATTATTTTGGTTTTTAGGAAAAAAAATTTCATAGACTCCCTTTGATTCAAAATAAGTGTGGTTGATGTTAGATAATCCTTCTATGTCGAATTGTCTTAGAGTTGGAACGACCTGAATACCCAGGATAAGTCAGCCTTTTTCTCGAAACTGCACAAGACTGGTGAAGTTTGCAATTCTTCATAAAAGTTTGCAATTCTTCATAAACACACTCTCTAAGTGCTCAAGTGCCGTCTACAAGCCGCCACTAGCGCCTCTACGCCCACGCCCCCGGTTCCGGTTCCGCCGGTGGCGACACCGGCGAGGGGTGTTTTGTATGAGACAAGTGACATAAGTTTTGGCACCACCACATATGACTATGTGACACTTTATCCTCTTTAGCTCTTTTGGAAATTACATTGTTCCAAGTGCCTTATAAATGCTATTTAATTTTACTCCTCTTCCAAGGTGGGACTAAGCATTTATTGTCAATTAAATATAACACCCACTTTGTCATTTTGGAACAACATTAATGGAAATAAAATATTATTTCCAACAATCCCCCACTTGTTCTAATAATGACAAAATAATAATTCCAGAAATGGGACATAAGAAGTATTAATACAGTTAAGTATCTTTCGATTTTAAACTTAACCTTAGTAAGAATAACACAAGGTTTAATCGGAATATTAGGTAGCAATGCTTTTAAACCATGAATCCATATGAATAGACCGGTGTTACCTTACACACACTCCTTAAAGATTCTTCCTCTGCATAACTCGCTTAGCACTTATTTATGGCCATGTGCTATCCTGTTTCATGAATTTTTCATGAGAGAAACTCCAACTCTCACTTTGAGACGGCACCATCTCATAATTCACATAGGTGAAGTTCATATAGTATTTGTTTCCAATAGATACAAACCCTCGGTATTGAACTTCATTAAGAGTTTAAAATAAAACTCAACCCTCATTTCTAATGTCAACATAATTATGAAATGTTAGACAATTATCCAAATCAACGACTTGTTGTTACCCATTGAAAATCTTAACGTTAATGTTCTGTTAACTTAAGATTGGGTTGCCGTCATTGTCGGAACTCTTACTCAAGGAGTTTCAACCCCATACCTCTCGAGGTTGTTCTTACTAAGTCTCTGGCCAGTGGCTTAGTAAACGGATCAGCCAAATTATAGCTTGTTCGTATATACGTAAGTGAAATGATTCCATCCTTAATCAGTTTTCTTACGAACGAATGTCTAAGTCCTATATGCCTAGACTTTCCATTATACACTTCGCTAAATGCTCTTGCCAAAGTGGCCTGACTATCGCAGTGTATCATTACCTTTGAAACATTGTCTTTAGCCAATGGAACTTCCAAAAGAAGATCCCTCAACCACTCTGCCTCTTGACTAGCGGAAGCGAGAGCCACGAATTCTGATTCCATGGTCGAAAGAGTAATGCATGTTTGTTTCTTGCTCTTCCAAGAAATTGCTCCTCCAGCTAGTGTAAATATCCACCCAGTTGTAGATTTGTGATTTCCCACGTCAGAGATCCAACTGGCATCGGTATATCCTTCTAATATAGCAGGAAACCTACCATAATGAAGGCCAAGATCTTTGGTTTTCAACAAATAACCAAATATCCTCGTGATTGCCTTCCAATGTTCATTACTTGGATTACTAGTAAATCTACTCATTTTACTAACTGCAAATGATATATCGGGTCTAGTACATTGCATTAAGTACATAAGACATCCGATCGCACTTGCATATTCTAATTGAGCCACTGCTCTTCCATCATTCTTTTCAAGTTTGATTACATGATCAAATGGAGTAGTTACTTCCTTGAATTTCAGGTGTTTGAACTTATCAAGCATTTTCTCAATATAATGTGTTTGATTAAGTTCATAACCCCCACTATTTTGCTTAACTTTTATTCCTAAAATTGTGTCAACAAGCCCAAGATCTTTCATCTTGAAAGTGGAAGTTAGAAACCTTTTTGTTTCTAAAATTCCATTAAGTCTATTGCTAATTATTAGCATGTCATCAACATAAAGACACAAAAATATTACAGTGTTATCATACACTTTTGTATATAAACACTTGTCACAAGAATTAGGAATAAATCCATTTGACATTATCGTAGAGTCAAACTTTTGATGCCATTGTTTTGGTGCTTGTTTTAAGCCATATAGAGATTTGACAAGTTTGCACACCTTCTGTTCATTTCCAGGAAGGACATGTCCTTCTGGTTGTTCCATGTAGATTTCCTCATCGAGGTCTCCGTTTAGGAATGCTGTTTTAACATCCATTTGATGAACAATCAGATTATTTAAAGATGCTAAAGCAAATAACAACCTTATAGTGGTTGTTCTCGCTACAGGTGCATAAGTGTCAAAATAATTTATACCTTCCTTTTGTCTAAATCCTTTTGCCACAAATCTTGCTTTATAAGTGTTTAATGTACCATCACTATGATATTTCTTTTTAAACACCCACTTGCATCCAATGGGTCTTGATCCCTTTGGTAAATCAACAAGTTCCCAAGTGTGGTTGGACATAATTGAATCCATTTCATCTCGGATAGCATCTTTCCAAAAGGAGGAGTCTCTAGAAGCTATTGCTTCCTTATAAGTTTTAGGATCTTCCCCTACTTGAAGAATTACCGGAATGCTTTTAATAAAATTTGTACTATTTCCTTCAACCAGATAAAATGAAATGGATTGAGAATCAATTTCGTCTGGTCCTAGGTTCTTTATTTTCCAGACTCTTTTGCTTATCCTAGGTTCGGGTCGTGGTTCATTTATTCGAGATGTGTCTTCAGGTTGTATTTCTACAATCCGAGAAGAGTCTTTTTCACAAGATTCTTTATTTATGGCCGACTCTGATTCTTTATCTTTAGTTATAAGGTTTTCAAAGAATTCTACATCCCGGGATTCAACAATAATATTAGACTCTAAATTTAAAAGTCTATATGCTTTGCTATTTTGTGCATATCCTACAAATGCACATCTTATCCCTCGAGGACCCAACTTGGTTCTCTTAGGATCCATGTTTTTGTAATATGCCACACACCCCCACACCTTAAAATAGCCAATATTTGGTGTCATGTGTAACACCCCACTTCCCGTATTAAATAAAATATAAATATTATAATAATAATCAGAGTTTTCACCAAAAAGTGGGATATCACATCTCCAAATTTTATAAAAATACTTTATTCATTCTTTTCAAAATAATACAGCGGAATTTGTTTCATAAAGTAAAATACATCAAAACATGATACGTCACAGGATTTCAACACGTTTGACATAAAACAATTACAACACCCATATCCCGTGTTACGTATCAGAGCATCCTAGACTCGACGGTCACACCAATATCCAAGCTAGCTAAACACCTGGATTATCTGTACTTCCGAAGAAGCACAGACCACAACAACAACAACAAAGGGGTGAGAAATAATGATCAGAATATAATGGTAATGTAATACATGTAAACAAGGTAGTAAAACACACCACCACGCCAATATTCACCCCCAACAACTCCATATAACGAACCTACTGTTCAAATTACAATATAACATATTATAATGCAAATATGCAACTCAACACCATGCATGCGGTACCGACTCATTGGTTCATTCAATCGAACCCACCATTTTCCACAAAGGAGTACGGGTGAATCACTTACGCTCCATCCGAGACATGATTCAACCCCACCATTATCCACAAAGGAGTACGGGTGAATCACTTACGCTCCATCCGAGACATGATTCAACCCCACCATTCTCCACAAAGGAGTACGGATGAATCACTTACGCTCCTCCTGAGACATGATTCATCCCACCAAAACACCATGATATGCACAACACCAATGCATAACTATTATATTCAGGCACACTAAGTGCACACGATCCTCCTGATCATATCATCATACATCACATATATATGCATAGATATATTATACACCAACACCATATAAATCAATTCACACAGTGAGCACTCTCACATTCTAACACCAAGTATAAACACATCCCAACACTCGGGGAATACACGATCCTACTGATCACTGCACCATAATCATATACATGATACACCCATCATTCATTTTAATTAAATTAGATATTAAACGAGTTCACACTCTAACACCATATATAAACACATCTCAACACTCGGGGAATACACGATCCTACTGATCACTACATACATATACATCAACTAATTGTCCACCAGTCATTATTACGGGAAACATGCACTATCACCAAGTACACAAGTTAGTTCCCACACTCATCATTCTTACAGTGCATCAAGGCCAAACTGTACCTATCATCTCAACTCAGATCCTCAGTCTATTCTAATACCAATCTTGCACATTACCGTAACCAATAGGCTTCTAATTTCTATTCCCAAAATCATCACCTACACACTTTATCGATACCTCAAAAGCCATACAGAATTTTCCCTAAAAACTCTAAAACACCCTATATGCCCTATATGCCAAATCATCCCAAAACACCAATTCATTAACGATTACTATATAATTAACAACAATCATCATCAATCATAACATAACAATATATATTATACTTACCCATTATCCTATACTTCCTACTCTAGAACCAACATTACGGTACATTACCGACACTTCAGAGTCACTCTGAATCTCACCAAGGTCCTAACCATAGTCACTAACAACATCACATGGAACAACACATAATTTTCCCAAAGCTATAATCCTGGTCATTACCAACACTATAGTAACAACACCAAATCTCACCAAAACTCTATTTATATTTACTATCAACACTACGGTAACAACACAGAATCTCACCAAAACCCTATTTATATTTACTATCAACACTACAGTAACAACATAGAATCTCACCAAAACTCTATTTATATTTACTATCAACACTACAGTAACAACATAGAATCTCACCAAAACTCTATTTATATTTACTATCAACACTACAGTAACAACATAGAATCTCACCAAAACTCTATTTATATTTACTATCAACACTACAGTAACAACATATAATCTCACTAACATCACCATAATATATATACACCAAATTCACCAATACCAATCAACAATTCATCAATGTTAAGCATCAATTTATCATTAGCAACAATAATAACAAGCATGCCAATATAAAACTTCATAGATCGGAATTTTCCTACGGGGTTAAGGAATCCCCTCTACCCTATACATGTATATACCATTCCAATCAAGTTTCTCCCCCCTTACCTTGTTAATCGGTTGATCGATGAAAGAATCCTCCAAGGTTTGGCCAATTCTGATTTTCCCCCGTTCCTTCGTTCTTCGCTCCCTTTTCCGTTCCCTTTCCCGTTCTTCTCATTCTCTCCTTTCTATCGTTCTTTTCCCACTTTCTCTAACTTCTCACAATGTATCGTGAAACTACTAACCCCTCACATTCTCTATTTTAATTCTCTAGTCCCAATAATAATAATAACTTAATAATAATAATAATATAATAATATTACTAATATTAATAATACTAATCATAATAATACTATTAATAATAATAACAATAATAATAATAATGTTAATAACTTAATAAAATAATAATAATAATAATAGTAATAATAATCCTATTATTATCTCACCAAAATAATAATAATGTTAATAACTTTAATAAAGTAATAATAATAATAATAGTAATAATAATCCTATTATTATCTCACCAAAATAATAATAATAATAATAATAATAATAATAATAATAATAATAATAATAATAATAATAATAATAATAATACCACCAATATTACTATTAACTATTATATTATTATCTCCACACCACCAATGATCCTTATATATCAAGGATACTCACCAATCACATACCAACACATCCCACCTAAGGGCACACCAACATAAAATAATTAAATTAACACCAAAATGACTAAATAAATAAAATGGGTGTTACAACTCTCCCCCACTTTAAGTATTTTCGTCCTCGAAAATTACCTAATGGAACACTTCCGGATACGCTTCCCGCATCCTTCATTCCAACTAACAGGTCACACTGCCTTCTGCAGCACCTCCCCAAGTTACTTTCACCAAAGATATCTCCTCCCTTCGGAGTTGTTTCTCGCTCGTCCAAACGAAATAGCAATGCCTCAACAATCAAATTATTTTCACTTGTACATCATCCACCTGGTTCAATGTACTTTCTCGACTAAGACACATGAAACATATCATGCCAATTCATAGCGACAGCGGGAAAAACGGTCTAACATGTTACTCCTCCCATGCCTCTGTTGCGCCACTCTGATACAAACCACAGAACACGGTGCGAACTTCTGAGACTTCGAAGCTCGACCAACATCAGTCACCGGCGTGACTCTCCAAACATATCTTTCCTTGGATCCTCTTGATCTTTTCAGCCATCTCCACATAATTTTCAGGTCTGAGCACAACACTCTCACTCGACCCATTCCAACACAGTAGAGTCCTACACTCCCTATTTCACCAAGCCACATATAGTGCCATTCCGACACTAGGATGGTAACCGTTATTATAGGTAACTCAATCAACGATAATTAATCATCCCACAATCCACCTCGATCCAACACCCAAGCTCTCACCAATTCTCTACAGACTCAATAGTCCTCTCTGACTGACCATCAGTTTGCGGATGGTAAGTCGAACTCAACTTCAACTTAGTACCCGAAGCTTCCTGTAGGCCCTTCCAAAATCTCAATATAAACCTCAAATTTCCATCTGACACAATATTCGTCAGTATCTCATCCAACTTCACCACTTTCTCAATATGCATCTCAAATATTCTCAACACGGAATAGTTAATCCACTCCTAACAATTCAAATTAAAATTATGTCTTTACAAATTCTTTGGAAATCTCAACACCAATTTCGTGAAAATACTACCTGATTTACACTCTGGAATATTTAACGACTGCATCAGACTCAACAGTCTCTGATGTTCACTCTTCGAATTCCTACAATTCTAACCAGCATATTCCACCTCAACTACTCCTCCCCTTATCCATGGTCTCTAAAACAATCTACTCAAATTCGGTTACTTCTTCATAGCACTGGGATGGATACTCCATCTACCCCAATGTATTTCTTCACGAGTACTTCTACTCCCCTCAACAACATTTGGTACATATACTCTATCATAACATCTTGTGGTATTATTTCCACAAGCCCGACAATCCACTCCTCGACTCTAATTTATCAACTTCAACTAATTCACTACTCGACCCAGATTTCTGACTTTCTCGGTTCTTCTCAAGGATATCACTAGTCAGATCTTAATAATAAAATATTAACTCCATAAGAAGTATCCTTACTCACACAACGCATATTATGAAATTTCTCAATCAGTTCTACCTCTTTTCACCATCATCTTCGGTAAACACAAACATTTCCAACTCACCGCATCATCTACCACATCCACTTTACCCAAAGGGTAATTACACTCAAAGTCGTAATCCTTCAGAAATCCTAATTATTTCCTCTGCCTCATTTTCAACTTTTTCAAATCAAACAAACACCTTAAACTCTTAAGATCACCAAACATCTCCGATCTCAGTCTGAACTTTCGAAGCCTCCGACTCCGGTACAACCACAATAGCAACCAACTCTAAATCACTGGTTGGATGGTTTCTCTTACACACTTCAAGTTGCCTTTTGCATAACTGAAACTCGCTGAAGTTGTCTTTAGCAAATCCCCTAATTATATCAACAAGCATCACAAACACCACAGTTAGTTCTATCGGATTCGGCAGAACTTTCCTTACGGAAGTATATCACCGCTCTTTTTCTAACACTGATAACTCCAGTTCCTTATGCTCAACATAATCCTCTATACTCTTCGAATACCTTAAAATATCATTTATTAACACAACCATTGCCTTATATAAATAATTAAAGAAGATCCCATGCGAAGTGGACAAACAAGTTGTGAGTTATAGCGGGAACACATACCGTACCGCCCGTCCTTACCACAACATTCAAACACACTTCATCAATAAATAGATTAAATCTATGTCAATAATTCACCATCTCATAGATAATTTCAATAGCTTTCCAACGCTTCGAACCGAGCGTCATTCCGAGTTACGGTTCTCCCGTTACGACAAAAATACCACAACAACATTTTTCTGCTCAGGGCACTTCGCCAGGCGAATCTCGGCGAACATGACAGTCCCGAAATTCTATTTTCGACCGTTACCTGACTTCCGCGTGTCCGATTTCGATTCCGTAAAAAGCTGCGATCTCGGAATTCAAGGTATAACCACAATTTCATACTTAGGAGGCCGTCCAACACACTTTTAATCTTTAAATATTTTAAAACCCGATTACTTCCAATCTCAACAGCAGATCGTGGTGTCTCCTATTACGATACCACTTCGACCTTCGACACCACAACACAATAATTCTACTCGCAATCTCACGAACACGGAAACTCACGTCCTTCAATCAATTGATCCATCAAATCATTAACTCTTGGAAGCGAATACTTATCCTTGACAGTCACCTTGTTCACTTATCTATAGTTCACCCAAAGCTTCACAAAACCTTCTGTCTGTCTAACCAACAAAAATTGGTGCACCTTACGGTAACACACTCAAACAAAAGGACCTCTCCCCCAGCGGGTCTTCAAGTTGACTCTTCAACTTCTCCAATCCCAACGTAAACATACAATATGGAGTCATCAATATCAGACTCGTCCCAAAAACAAAATAAACGTGTAAGCTTCACTTCACACTCCGATAGTAAATCGCTTACTTCCTCAGGGAACCTCCGACAATTTCAACAAATTGACAAATCCCAATTTTCTCACTTTCCTTCTCATTCGAAGGTTCCGTCAAAATAAACGTCTCAACACCGTATTATGCCAACTCCTCAAAATAATCCCTTAAGCACTTAGCTTAACTCAGGACAATTCATTGCTCACGCCACACAAGCTTGCAAGACACGTCTATCCCATCCAACACAATCCCGTCTACTATTAACAAGAGATTAAGGGTGATCAGTTCCTCAATTTGTTAATAGACAGCCGAAATCATGATGGGGTACAAACCATCTTTACCAAACTATGATAGCATTCTTCAACACATTAAGCCACCACACCGTAGCATTCCGGAGAATTACAAACTTCTCCCCCACTGGAATCATTCCTGCTTCTGCAGACAAGGTTAAGAAATAAACACGTACCGACAGTGTTTTCACACACATGCCGTATACTAGGGATTTAAACCACAACACCAGGTTAAACAACACACAGTCTCCATCCCAAAGGACAGACTCAACTCAACTCAACAACACTGGCCGGACGGACCGACCTGCTCTGATACCAATTGTAACACCCCACTTCCCGTATTAAATAAAATATAAATATTATAATAATAATCAGAGTTTTCACCAAAAAGTGGGATATCACATCTCCAAATTTTATAAAAATACTTTATTCATTCTTTTCAAAATAATACAGCGGAATTTGTTTCATAAAGTAAAATACATCAAAACATGATACGTCACAGGATTTCAACACGTTTGACATAAAACAATTACAACACCCATATCCCGTGTTACGTATCAGAGCATCCTAGACTCGACGGTCACACCAATATCCAAGCTAGCTAAACACCTGGATTATCTGTACTTCCGAAGAAGCACAGACCACAACAACAACAACAAAGGGGTGAGAAATAATGATCAGAATATAATGGTAATGTAATACATGTAAACAAGGTAGTAAAACACACCACCACGCCAATATTCACCCCCAACAACTCCATATAACGAACCTACTGTTCAAATTACAATATAACATATTATAATGCAAATATGCAACTCAACACCATGCATGCGGTACCGACTCATTGGTTCATTCAATCGAACCCACCATTCTCCACAAAGGAGTACGGGTGAATCACTTACGCTCCATCCGAGACATGATTCAACCCCACCATTATCCACAAAGGAGTACGGGTGAATCACTTACGCTCCATCCGAGACATGATTCAACCCCACCATTCTCCACAAAGGAGTACGGATGAATCACTTACGCTCCTCCTGAGACATGATTCATCCCACCAAAACACCATGATATGCACAACACCAATGCATAACTATTATATTCAGGCACACTAAGTGCACACGATCCTCCTGATCATATCATCATACATCACATATATATGCATAGATATATTATACACCAACACCATATAAATCAATTCACACAGTGAGCACTCTCACATTCTAACACCAAGTATAAACACATCCCAACACTCGGGGAATACACGATCCTACTGATCACTGCACCATAATCATATACATGATACACCCATCATTCATTTTAATTAAATTAGATATTAAACGAGTTCACACTCTAACACCATATATAAACACATCTCAACACTCGGGGAATACACGATCCTACTGATCACTACATACATATACATCAACTAATTGTCCACCAGTCATTATTACGGGAAACATGCACTATCACCAAGTACACAAGTTAGTTCCCACACTCATCATTCTTACAGTGCATCAAGGCCAAACTGTACCTATCATCTCAACTCAGATCCTCAGTCTATTCTAATACCAATCTTGCACATTACCGTAACCAATAGGCTTCTAATTTCTATTCCCAAAATCATCACCTACACACTTTATCGATACCTCAAAAGCCATACAGAATTTTCCCTAAAAACTCTAAAACACCCTATATGCCCTATATGCCAAATCATCCCAAAACACCAATTCATTAACGATTACTATATAATTAACAACAATCATCATCAATCATAACATAACAATATATATTATACTTACCCATTATCCTATACTTCCTACTCTAGAACCAACATTACGGTACATTACCGACACTTCAGAGTCACTCTGAATCTCACCAAGGTCCTAACCATAGTCACTAACAACATCACATGGAACAACACATAATTTTCCCAAAGCTATAATCCTGGTCATTACCAACACTATAGTAACAACACCAAATCTCACCAAAACTCTATTTATATTTACTATCAACACTACGGTAACAACACAGAATCTCACCAAAACCCTATTTATATTTACTATCAACACTACAGTAACAACATAGAATCTCACCAAAACTCTATTTATATTTACTATCAACACTACAGTAACAACATAGAATCTCACCAAAACTCTATTTATATTTACTATCAACACTACAGTAACAACATAGAATCTCACCAAAACTCTATTTATATTTACTATCAACACTACAGTAACAACATATAATCTCACTAACATCACCATAATATATATACACCAAATTCACCAATACCAATCAACAATTCATCAATGTCAAGCATCAATTTATCATTAGCAACAATAATAACAAGCATGCCAATATAAAACTTCATAGATCGGAATTTTCCTACGGGGTTAAGGAATCCCCTCTACCTTATACATGTATATACCATCCCAATCAAGTTTCTCCCCCCTTACCTTGTTAATCGGTTGATCGATGAAAGAATCCTCCAAGGTTTGGCCAATTCTGATTTTCCCCCGTTCCTTCGTTCTTCGCTCCCTTTTCCGTTCCCTTTCCCGTTCTTCTCATTCTCTCCTTTCTATCGTTCTTTTCCCACTTTCTCTAACTTCTCACAATGTATCGTGAAACTACTAACCCCTCACATTCTCTATTTTAATTCTCTAGTCCCAATAATAATAATAACTTAATAATAATAATAATATAATAATATTACTAATATTAATAATACTAATCATAATAATACTATTAATAATAATAACAATAATAATAATAATGTTAATAACTTAATAAAATAATAATAATAATAATAGTAATAATAATCCTATTATTATCTCACCAAAATAATAATAATGTTAATAACTTTAATAAAGTAATAATAATAATAGTAATAATAATCCTATTATTATCTCACCAAAATAATAATAATGATAATAATAATAATAATAATAATAATAATAATAATAATAATAATAATACCACCAATATTACTATTAACTATTATATTATTATCTCCACACCACCAATGATCCTTATATATCAAGGATACTCACCAATCACATACCAACACACCCCACCTAAGGGCACACCAACATAAAATAATTAAATTAACACCAAAATGACTAAATAAATAAAATGGGTGTTACATCATGCCCTTCTATACCTCATATGGAGAAATTCCACTTTTCTTTAAGGGAATTCTATTTATTATGTGACAAGCGGATAATAAAGCTTCGCCCCACAAATTGAAAGGTAGTTCGGAATGCAATAACATGGCATTCATCATTTCTTGATATGTTCGATTCTTTCTTTCTGCTATGCCATTTTGTTGTGGTGTTCTAGGTGCCGAACATTCATGTATTATACCATGTTCTTCACAAAATGCATCAAATTCAGTAGAAAAGTATTCACCGCCCCTATCACTCCTAAGGACTTTTATACTTCTACTTAATTGATTTTCCACTTCTGCTTTGTAACTCTTAAAGGCATTAAAAGCCTCATCTTTATGCTTTAAGAGATATACATAAGTGTATCTAGAACAATCATCAATAAATGTAATGAAATATCTATTTCCCCCACGGGTCAACATGCCATTAAATTCGCACAAATTTGAATGCACAAGATCAAGCAGATTTGTATTTCTTTCAACACTTTTGAAAGGTTTCTTAATCATTTTTGATTTAACACATAATTCACATTTATTGAAATCTTTGATATTACATGATATCAAGCCAAGTTTAATTAGTCTCTTCATTGAACTAATACCAATATGTGCTAGTCTATTGTGCCATAAAGTAACTGAATCAAGCATGTAAGCAGAATTAGAAATTTCATTAATCATGTTATCAGTAATACATAGTTTGATCATTCCTTCAGCGGAATATCCTTTTCCAACAAACACACCATTACGGGTCAAAATAAGTTTGCCCGACTCATACACAGATTTAATACCCGGTTTTCCCAATAAATCCCCACTAACAAGATTCCTATTCATGTCTGGGACATGAAGCACATTAACAAGAATAACTTTCTTTCCAGAAGTGAAGTTGAGTTCGACCGTTCCGGTTCCAACAACTTTGGATCGCACTTCATTTCCCATTTGTACTTCTTGTCCATCATTTGCCTCAGAATATGTTTTGAATGCAGCCCTGTCATATGAGACATGAACCGTGGCACATGTATCATACCACCAGCCTTGGACTTTGCCTTTGATTGCCATAATTTCGCTCACAGTAGCAATTATATCATCATTAGCATTCACTGCATTGATCTCCTTTTTTTATTTATTATGCCTGCAATCTCGAGCATAATGTCCAGGTTTTCCACATACAAAGCATCCATTTTTCGGACCCTTCAGACCACCGAAGTTCTTGAACTTGGTATGTTCCTTTTTTGGTGCGATGTGACTTTTCTTGACATCATGTTTTTTCTTTTCCTTTCTGGTCACAGCATTGGCTTTGGAAAGACCCGCAGATTCTGATTTTTCCCTCTCCTTCGATTCCTCCTCGATTCGAAGATGCTTCTGGATTTTCTCCAAGGAAAAGTCATCAGAACTGTGCAACAGTTTCTTTTTATAGCCTTTCCACGAACTTGGTAACTTCGCAATGATTGCACCAACTTGAAAGGTTTCAGGAATGTCTATTTTCACCGCTTTGATTTTGTTCACCAGGACTTGCAATTCGTGTACTTGAGGAAGTATGGGCTTGGAATCTATAAATTTAAAATCAAAGTATTTAGAAATTAAGAA
Source organism: Lathyrus sativus (assembly GCA_963859935.3). Lineage (NCBI taxonomy): Eukaryota > Viridiplantae > Streptophyta > Magnoliopsida > Fabales > Fabaceae > Lathyrus > Lathyrus sativus. The sequence continues at coordinate 586,617,244 of OZ012738.1, forward strand.
CTTTTTCGTACCTTCTTCTTCGGCTTTGAATTTAAACTCCAGTGAATTCCATATGTCTCTAGCGGACGGATTGTCTGTGTATAGGTCGTATAGGCGGTCAGACAGCGTGTTCAGAATATGCCCACGGCATAGTAATTCGTCCTCCCTTCGCAGCATGCGCTTCTTCTTGAGTTCGTCAGAATCATCTTCAGTTGGTTCTGGAATTGGTGTCAGATCGGGATCCAAGACGTAGTGAACCTTGAGTGCAGTAAGCAGGAATGTCATCTTGTCTTGCCATCTGGTAAAGTTGTTTCCATCGAAGCGATCCAATTTGACAAGATCCTGATTCATAACTTTGATACTTGAAACAGCAGCGTCGGAATCCATGATACAAATACTTTTAAGATTGTTAGATAATCCTTCTATGTCGAATGGATCCAGACTGAATCGTGAACGAAATCACTTTCCTTAAAAGTATTTCAAGCACACTCTCAAATTGTCTTAGAGTTGGAACGGCCTAAATACCCAGGATAAGTCAGCCTTTTTCTCGAAACTGCACAAGACTGGTGAAGTTTCGAATGCAAGGAAAACGTTGGAATTATATGGAAGAGGATTTCAGAATTTTTGGAGTGTTTTATTTCGAATTATCAATCATATATTTATAGCCATGCATGTGTCTTTTCAAAAGTTTGCAATTCTTCATAAACACACTCTCTAATGAGCATTTGCAATGGTTCAAATAAAATGATATGCACCAATTCAGGAAGTGTCATGTATTTCGAATTCAAAATTCAAACTCTAGGCAACGAATGAAATCTGGAGCTATAATTAAAAATAAATTCGCAGTATACCGGCCGGAGGCGCCGGTCCGCCCGCCGCGAATAGCCCGATTGCTCCGATGCGTCGTGCCTAAGTGCTCAAGTGCCGTCTACAAGTCGCCACTAGCGCCTCTACGCCCACGCCCCCGGTTCCGGTTCCGGAGCCGGAGCCGGTGTCGCCACCGGCGACACCGGCGAGGGGTGTTTTGTATGAGACAAGTGACATAAGTTTTGGCACCACCACATATGACTATGTGGCACTTTATCCTCTTTGGCTCTTTTGGAAATTACATTGTTCCAAGTGCCTTATAAATGCTATTTAATTTTACTCCTCTTCCAATGTGGGACTAAGCATTTATTGTCAATTAAATATAACACCCACTTTGTCATTTTAGAACAACATTAATGGAAATAAAATATTATTTCCAACAGTTGAAACTTTGTATACATATATCAAAAAATATAATTAAACAAATAATTTTATTAAATTGTTATTATTTTAATTATTAAGGTAGTTTTCGTAATCATAAATATTAAATGTAGTGTAACATTTTAAGAATAAGGAACATGATGTTCTATTTATGGTTAAAAAAGAGAGTGATATTTTTGGAACGAGAAAAAAAATATTATTTAGATTTTTTAAGTTATTTTAAAATAACAAGTTAATTTTTTAAGTTTTTTTTAAACACTTTGATTCTTTATGTTAAGTAATGTTTGCATCGTTTATTTTTTTTAGAATCTCTGTTTCAAAAACGCCTATGCGTCACAAACAGAGATGAAGTGGCATTTAACAGCGATGATGTGTCATTGAAGGTTGTTGATTTGTCGTTTGTCTTATTCTTCAAATGATTAAGATTGTGTAATCCGCAAATTAGATTACATAACCTTAATTTCCTTCTCCCCCTTCGTGAAGTTACGGCTGGTGAAAATAGTTCTCCCTTTTGCGTGCAGCTACATTGAAGGTGAGGAAACTCTTGCATGTAGCTACATTTAGGTATGTACTCTTACACTCAATGATAATTTTTTGTGGTTCTCCTTTTTTATTAGTTTTCTAAAAACGAAAATCCTACATAATAGAACTTAGGTTTATGGTTAGGTTAATGTTGCTTATTTGTAATTGTAGTTTTCTTTGTAGGGTATGTTGCTTATTTTAGGTTAGTGTAAATAGGAACATTATGGTTATGGATGAAATTTATGTTGACTTTCATCATGGGGGTATTTCGTGGATGACAAATATATAGGAGGTGAAGTGTCAAACTGGAAATATGGTGGTGACAAATGGAATTACTTTGAAATATTGGGGGTTGTTAAAGAGATGAAATATTTATGAGTTCAAGAAATATGGTATGACTTTGCTGGAAGATTAAAGGCACTGAAAGATGATTTTGGTGTACTGGTTCAAGACTAAGGGAAAGATTGACATAAACGCAGTCCACCCTATTGAACAACCTGATTTAGTAGTTGCCCTACCTCAAACCCAACCTAACGAGGTTTGTGAGGCCCAACCTGAGGACCCGAATGATGATTTTTGTAAGGACCAACTTAAGGACCCGAATGATGATTTTTGTAAGGACCAACTTAAGGATCAAAATGAAGATGTATGTGAGGACCAACCCGAGGAACAAAATGTGGATGTTTGTGGGGACCAACCTGAGGAACAAAATGTGGATGTTTGTGGAAACCAGCCTTATGAACAAAATATGGATGTTTGTGAGGTCCAAGCTGATGAACAGAATGAGACCCAACTTGATGATAATGATGAAAGTGCATTAGGAGAAGGAGATTTTATTGACTCAGGCGATAAGGTTTTAAATGATGGATTTGCTGAAGCCTTGGTATGAGAAGAAGACTTACCTGCTGACCAAAGTAATCAACCTAATGTTGATAAACTAGCAGATGCAACAACTCGAAATAGAAAGAGGGAGGGAGGGAGACCATAAAAAAGAAGTCAAAAGCCAGTTCCCTAAAGCACAAAGGAATACCTGAGAAAAAAGGTGTGGATGAAGGAAGTTCAGTTCCCATCAGAAGTAATGAAGCATCAGGTGATGAAGATGTCATTGATTTTGGAGTTAAAGAAAGAAATACATGTAAGAAGGTATGTCGTGGTATATCAGATTCTGACTATGAAACTAAAGACTTAGAGAGTGAGGATGACATTAGTAGTGAACATTCAGATGAGGATTGGAATGTTAAATACCCATCATTTGTCATGCCTAAGAGGTTTAATGACTATAAGTGGGTTTTGGGAAGCTTGTTCTCAATAAAGAAGGAGTTTAAGGAAGATATTACAAGTTATGTTGTTCGTAATGGAAAGGATTTAAGACATTTGAAGAATGATAAGACTAGGGTTAGAGTTGGCTGGAAGGAAGGTTGTCAATGGGTGGCCTTATGTTCCAAATTGTCTAATGCGTATATGTGGAAATTGAGAATAGTTAATGGCAATCACACTTGTAATAAATAGTTCAAGGTTAGAATGTTTAATTCTAATTGGCTTGGGAATAAATTGTACATAACAATTAGAATCAACCATAATGTGAAACTGACAGTTATATGTGAAAAACAAACAAATCCTTCATGTTTTTAATTTGTAACATTTATATCTTTCATGATTTTAAATTGTAACATAATTGTCCTTCATGACTTGATAAACATTGTGTTACATATGTAACAAAGAGGTCCTTTGTGATTTTAATATGTAACATACAGGTCCTTCATGATTTTAAATTGTAAAAAAGTTGTCCTTCAGGATTTTAAATTGTAACAAAGTGTTTTTAATTTATGATTGAGGGTTGTTACCTGCAATAGATGAGTTATTACCTGGAGTTAACCATGGATTTTATGTTAGACACCTTTATAGCAACTTCAGTAAAAGGTTTCCAGGTAGACATTTGAAGGAATTGATGTAGAGAGCAGTCAAGGCAACATATCCTCAAACATGGGAAAGGGAAATGAAGGAAATGAGGAAGGTTAAAGAGGAGGCATACAAACACTTATTGAAGATTACCCCTAGATATCGGAGTAAGTCTATGTTCAAATACAATACAAAAAGTGATGTGTTGGTAAACAATATGTCTGAAACTTTTAATAGTGTTATAATTAGACCAAGACAAAAGGCAATAGTAACAATGTCAGAGGAGATTAGAGGGTACCTCGTGGATAGATGGACAACTAATAAAACCAAGATTGAAGAGTATAGTGAGTCTATTCTTCCAATAATTAAAAAAGTGCTTGAAAGAAGGCAAGATATCTCTAGGTTTTTTATACCAAGGTACTTCAAAAATGTACAATTTACAAATTAGTTTTACAAATATGTTAATTTTATTAACACTAACTCAATGAATTGCATTTGTTTCAAAGGTTATCAGGTGACATGATTTATGAAGTAAGGCATACAAGTTTGACTGGAGACAAAGTAGATCTCTAGACCCAGGTGAGTACATTCCTCCATGTTATAGGAAAGATACATATCAGGCTTGCTACCAACCATTGATATATCCAATAAATGGAGGAAAATTATGGGAACATACATCATATCGTGACATACTTCCACCACCTTCTAGAAGAGCACCAGGGAGGCAAAAAAGAAGAAGAAACAAAGAAGCTAATGAAAAGAGAAATGATTCAACAAATGTTTCAAGGAAAGGGCTGCCAAATATATGTTCAATATGTCGTATTTCTTGACACAACAAAGCATCATGTCCTGCAAAACCAAAACAGGCCCAAACTGCAACAAATGTCAAACCCTAACCTATCATTACTGACCAATCACAAACTGCCAACACTACCCAATCTTGAATAACACAATCACAAACAACCCCTAAAGTACAAACTATCCAATCCCAACCAAACCAAAGAGTTCAAACTAGACAATCCCAAACAACTACTCCAGTCCCAACTGCCCAATCCCAACCAACCCAAAAAGTACAAACTAGACTGTCAGTATCTTTTTCTAGAATTTAGACACGACAGCCCATCTTAGTGTCACAATTACTTGCTATGAGAAAGGGAAGACAGACGGGTACAGTAGAATTTTAGCCACTAACAACCATGAGACAAAATTTGTCTATAAGGAGAAAGACCAAATAGATTGTCTTTTTAGAACTCTGTTTTGAGAATTCTGTTGAGTTCTATAATAATGTTATGTTCTGTTGAGTTCTATAACAATCTTATGTAATTGATCTTACTGGTTGATCAGAACCTGAGGTGGGCCAAAGACAAGCGTCTGTGATGCTGGGTGTGAAAAAGGATGAGGGGGTGTACCTGCAAGGCACTCTAATGCTAAAGTAAGAAAACGAGCAAGAGAGAGAGCAAGTACAAAATATAAGTGTTTTAGGGTGAATATTGGATACCTGGCCCTCTCAAGTGGGAGGGTTTTTATAGTGCCCCCAGCGCTTGGACATTAGTCCCTATTTTTGGGGCGAGATAATTGTTTCCCGAAGCATATGTAACTGCCAGATCTAGTTGCTGGGACGGGTAGACGTGCCCATAACTAGTTGTTGGCACAAGCAGAAGCATAGTTACAAGCACAAGCGTTTTAGTTTTTTCTGGACGGTGGAACCGTGTATGATGGACAAAGAATGACGGGGAGGAGTGTTGTGACCAAGGGTAAATTGGTCAGCCTCCCCCGTTGGAGGGGTAAAGAGGTAAATTATCCCCTTAAAGTGGTTGGACTTAGGCAATTGGGCTATTCTCGGAGCAGAAGTGGATCGGGTCATGCCTAGCCATTGGGTCAGTCCAGAACAGTAGTCCCCTAAGTCGTTGCTATGGAGCACGATAGTGATGACTTAAGGACAATCTGCTTTTCGGGCATAGTCATTTTAAGCTTTCTCGTGTCATGAGAAACACTTGCTTGGGCGTCTGAAGCATTGTTATCAGGGAGATTGATATCCGGGGAGCCTAATGGTTGATGGGATATGAAGAGTGGAGGTGCCACGTATGCCTCGAGTCATGTGCTGCATTAAATGCATGATGATGGCTAGGCTAGGGTCATGATGATGTCCTACCCGCGCGTGCTCGTGCATGTGTCTGTCATTTTCCTACAAATAGTGAGAGGTTTTATTCATTAAGGACTTTCGCTTCTCTCTCTTCTTACTTACTATTCCCCATTCTCCGTCGCTCGCTGCCTTCAAGTTTTGCTCCGTACGACGTCCGACCAAAGTTACTCAAGTCCAAAACTTCTTCCTCGACCAAGTAAGTATGTTGATTTCTTGCTTACTATCTTTTTTTCTAGTTTGATGTTGTAGAATATGTAACAGCCCAATTTCGGTTTAACTAATTAATTTAGTTATTGGAATTATTTTAATTATGGGATAGTGTGATAATATGTTAAGTCTACATATTATGTTATTTTATCATTTGTAGAGTTTTGGAAAGTTTAGTGGGAAATATTTCGGACAGTCTCAATTAATGGTTAAGTGGATGATTTATGGAAATTGATTGGAATAATAGGTATATTGGAGGAAATAGAATGGAAAGAAATATAAAGAATAGAAATAGAAAGAAAAGATATAAGAGTAAAGGAGGAAAGAAAAGAAAAGGATGAAAAGAAAGGGAGAAGAAGGAAAAAGGAAGAGAAAAGAGAAGAAGAAGAGGAAAAGAGTGGAATCATCAAGAGCAACTCAAAGCTTCGATTAATCCAAGGTAAGGGTGTGAAATCTTACTATCTTAATCAATATGTATGGTTATGTATGTGTATGGTTGACCGGGTAGAGTTTTGGAGAGTTTTTTTATAAACTTCCATTTTAGGTCGAAATTGATTCGATCGTTAGAAACCGAGTTTTAATGATTGAGAATGAGAATAAGTGGTAGAATTTAGTCGAGGAATGTTAGACTAAGGCTACTGGAAACGAGTTGGGATTTATCGGGAGATTTCATCGGGTGTTTGGATTCTGAACAGTGGGAGAAAGTTCAGTCCGCAGACGCTCGCTAGCAGCTCGCTAGGCGAGCAGGTCGCGAGTGTTCGCTAGCATCTCGCTAGGCGAGTGCGTAGCGAACGGTCCCAGACTTGGGACAGTGGTGTTTTGGTCTCCTTCGCTGGCAGCGAATGGAGTAGCGAATGACTCGCTGGTGGTTCGCTGTGGCGAACGAGGTAGCGAACGAAGTCTGTAGCTTCTGTTCTTGCTCGCTAGCAGTATGCTAAGCAAGAAGGTGGCGAACGTTCGCTAGCAGCTCGCTAGGCGAGCGTGTAGCGAACGTAGCAGAATGAGTCTTCTCTGTTGTTGGGTGCTGTTGTAGCTTGGGGTTTCGAGTGCGATCGACCCTTACTTGATTTAGAAGCTGGCGTGATGGTTCGTGACGTACTGTGGGTAGCCGATAGGCGTGAATCCTAGGTTAGGAATTGTAGCCGTTTGGGCAATTTCGTGCATTATTTAATTCGATTAAAAATGCATAACGTTTGGACATGACTGATGAACGTGTCGTGTAGTATACAATGCGGTGTATGATGTTAGTATATATTTGATCCCTTGGAGGATTTGCAGAACCTCGCTTGATGCGATGGTTATATTTGATCCCTTGGAGGATTTGCAGAACCTCGCTTGATGCGATGGTTATATTTGATCCCTTGGAGGATTTGCAGAACCTCGCTTGATGCGACGGTTATATAGTGATTCCTAGGAGAATCTGATGAGTTATAGTGTAACCGTATAAGTGTGAGAGGAGTGAATTCTAAGAGAATCTGACGGACGAATGAGTCGGTACCGTGGTTGTAGCTGCATAGGGTCGAGGTGTTGGTCTCTATGAGTGCATTATCATCTTCATATGATGAATTGAAAACAATGCTTGAGAATGTATTAGTGTATGTGTGTGTGTGTGTATATATATATATATATATATATATATATATATATATATATATATATATATATATATATATATATATATATATATATATATATATATATATATATATATATATATATATTTATTTATTGCGTCTGGTAAATATGAGAATGAGGTCGATGTATATGTAGAGAGATTCTACTCACTAGGGTAGAACGGCGATGCGTCGTTCCTAGTGAGGTAGTTACCGGGGTAGAATGACCGAGACATTGTTCTCGGTAGAGCATAAGCGACGTACCCATAGTCCGGAAAAAGGATTGAGGGTAGTGAATGAGTCTTATATGAATCGCATGGTATGATTGCGATTGTCATATGTAAATATGCATATGTGCAGGAATTGATGAGATGCGTTAGCGAATAAATAAATGTGAAAGATATTGACTGATGAATAGACGATCAAGTGTGAGCGATTATGTCTATGTGTATTTAATGCGGTGAGAATCTATTGTTATGCATTGTAGTGAATAAGTATGAGGTATAGGCATTCGGTACTTGTACATTTATATATATATATATATATATATATATATATATATATATATATATATATATATATATATATATATATATATATATATATATATATATATATATATATATATATATATATATATATATATATATATATATATATATATATATATATATCTTATGCCTTGATTATTATGATAATGTTTCTCACCCTTCTGTTGTTTTATAATGCCCTGCGAGGCATTGCAGATTAGGATTCGCTGGAGGTTTTCCTTTGGAGTATAGCTCTTTTCCCTCGTGTCGGTCGCTCTGATATGTAACTTTGGGTAGATAGGCTTGTAGAATGTCTTAATGATGTTTTGTTTGTATGTGAATGAAGTTGTGAACAACCAGATGACATGTAATTATGTTTTATCATGTCTTAAGTGAATATATATATGTTTTAGTCTTCCGCTTTAAGAGAAAACATGAACATGTAATTTCGAAGAATCATGCGTTCATTTTTAGTTGAGATTTACCCCTTTTGAGTTAATTCTTTTTAAACATTAATATTCATGTGGTCGTTTCGTGAGTATTGTGACGCACTTCTTTTATACCTTAATGTAAATACACTCTGATGAAAATAAAAATACTTGTATTCGTGACTATATGATTTGATATGTGATTATTTTGGGGTATAGAAAGGGGGCGTTACAAAGTGGTATCAGAGCAGGTCGGTCCATCCGGCCAAGTTGTCTAATGTTGGTTGTTCCCTTGTACACGACATGTGTGTGAAGACACTGTCGGTACGTGTTTGTTGTTTAGCCATTGTCTGCAGAGGTAGGAATGATCCAAGTGGGGGAGAACTTGTGGTTCTCCAGGATGCTACAAGTGTGGATTTGTAGCTAGGTGTATTGTTGAACATCAAGAGCTGGTGTTATCCGTGTTGGAGGAGAAAGCAGTGTTATGTCACTATGAAGAAGTTCAAGGAGTTTTGGAAGAACCGTCAACAACTTGTGTGTCGGTTATATCGAACCCGATCGAACCATTTGTTGTATGTTTGTGCCAGAGTTTGAGAGCTTCAATTGTTTAGTTGAGATTTGAGGCGAGTAATGGCCTTGAGAGCTTAAGATGTTTAACTTTGATGGAAATTTTGAGTATTAATGAAAGTGGGAAGTTGGCGGTTTACCGGTTGATTGCTGTTGCCCGAGAGTTATCCTGACAAGATAAGTGTTGTACAACCAGGACGTGAAGTGGAGTTGCGATCGACTTAGTTGTGGAAACTAGTCAGATATTGAGAGCTCCGTATGGTATGTCTGCTTAGATGGTAAAAGGATTAAAATTGATTGAGTTGTTTTGGAAACTTGTGTCTGGTGTGTATGCTACGGCAACGAATTGCGGAACCTTATGTGATGAGACTGATTATTTGTATTCTCGACGAGATTCGAGAAGGTTGGAATTCTAATTGGAGTTAATAGGGTGATTGAGTTTGACGAATTTAAAATCGAACGAGTGATGTTTGGATTGGTGGAGATGGTGACATGAGATGTTGTGATAGAGTCTAAGAGTCCGAATAAAGGGGATTGGATGAGAGTATTTTGAAAGAATTATTTTGGTAGCCACAGATGGAGAAAGCAGTAGTTGTATGTGCTGGTGTGACTTGTCGAGAGTCGAAGAATGAACGTCTGAGGTTGATAGGTCTAATGTGATCGTTGTATATTCCAGAGTTGAGATCGGAGGGTAATTCCATGGATTTTGCGTGGGGTTTTCCGTAGGATGTGAGAATATGATTTTGTTGATGAGATTCTGGATGGAATGACTGGATTGACCCTTTTCCTGTCAAAGAAGATTAATCATTCTATTTTGGGACTAGTTGTGATGGATATCACTGAAGTGATAAAGACTGTATGTAGTATCACCGAATATTGTATCGGATGGGAATCTGAAGCCTTGTATGGCAGGAGGTGTAAGGCTCATTTGTATTAATATGATTCAGGCGAGAGTGTTGTACTCGGACCTGAGGTTTTTGCAAAAGATGACTGAAGAGATTAGAGGACCCAAGAAAAGACGTGTTTTGAGAGTTACGATAGTAACTGGTGTAGTCGAGCTTGAAGTCTCGGAAGCACACCGTGACTCGTTGTAACTGTATCAGAGTAGTGCAGCGGAAGCATGAGGAATAACATGTTAGATTGTTTCACCGCTGTCACTAAAGGAAATTACACGATGTGTTCGCGTGTCTAAGCTGAGGAAGCGCATCAATCCGGATGGATGGTGTGTGAGTGAGAGAGAATTTGAATACTGAGGCAACTTCGAGGAAATAGGGATTGTCTTGGTAAAGGTATTTGGGAAGAATCAACTAGATGGAATCGGATTGGGAAGATTGGGATGCGTGAGTCACATCCCGAGTTGTCTGACTTGGATAACATTTTCGAGGATGAAAATTCCTAAAGTGGGGGAGAGTTGTAACAGCCCAATTTCGGTTTAACTAATTAATTTAGTTATTGGAATTATTTTAATTATGGGATAGTGTGATAATATGTTAAGTCTACATATTATGCTATTTTATCATTTGTAGAGTTTTGGAAAGTTTAGTGGGAAATATTTCGGACAGTCTCAATTAATGGTTAAGTGGATGATTTATGGAAATTGATTGGAATAATAGGTATATTGGAGGAAATAGAATGGAAAAAAATATAAATAATAGAAATAGAAAGAAAAGATATAAGAGTAAAGGAGGAAAGAAAAGAAAAGGATGAAAAGAAAGGGAGAAGAAGGAAAAAGGAAGAGAAAAGAGAATAAGAAGAGGAAAAGAGTGGAATCATCAAGAGCAACTCAAAGCTTCGATTAATCCAAGGTAAGGGTGTGAAATCTTACTATCTTAATCAATATGTATGGTTATGTATGTGTATGGTTGATCGGGTAGAGTTTTGGAGAGTTTTTTTATAAACTTCCATTTTAGGTCGAAATTGATTCGATCGTTAGAAACCGAGTTTTAATGATTGAGAATGAGAATAAGTGGTAGAATTTAGTCGAGGAATGTTAGACTAAGGCTACTAGAAACGAGTTAGGATTTATCGGGAGATTTCATCGGGTGTTTGGATTCTGAACAGTGGGAGAAAGTTCAGTCCGCAGACGCTGGCTAGCAGCTCGCTAGGCGAGCAGGTCGCGAGTGTTCGCTAGCATCTCGCTAGGCGAGTGCGTAGCGAACGGTCCCAGACTTGGGACAGTGGTGTTTTGGTCTCCTTCGCTGGCAGCGAATGGAGTAGCGAATGACTCGTTGGGGGTTCACTGTGGCGAACGAGGTAGCGAACGAAGTCTGTAGCTTCTGTTCTTGCTCGCTAGCAGTTTGCTAAGCGAGAAGGTGGCGAACGTTCGCTAGCAGCTCGCTAGGCGAGCGTGTAGTGAACGTAGCAGAATGAGTCTTCTCTGTTGTTGGGTGCTGTTGTAGCTTGGGGTTCCGAGTGCGATCGACCCTTACTTGATTTAGAAGCTGGCGTGATGGTTCGTGACGTACTGTGGGTAGCCGATAGGCGTGAATCCTAGGTTAGGAATTGTAGCTGTTTGGGCAATTTCGTGCATTGTTTAATTCGATTAAAAATGCATAACGTTTGGACATGACTGATGAACGTGTCGTGTAGTATACATTGCGGTGTATGATGTTAGTATATATTTGATCCCTTGGAGGATTTGCAGAACCTCGCTTGATGCGATGGTTATATTTGATCCCTTGGAGGATTTGCAGAACCTCGCTTGATGCGATGGTTATATTTGATCCCTTGGAGGATTTGTAGAACCTCGCTTGATGCGATGGTTGTATTTGATCCCTTGGAGGATTTGCATAACCTCGCTTGATGCGATGGTTGTATTTGATCCCTTGGAGGATTTGCAGAACCTCGCTTGATGCGATGGTTATATTTGATCCCTTGGAGGATTTGCAGAACCTCGCTTGATGCGATGGTTATATTTGATCCCTTAGAGGATTTGCAGAACCTCGCTTGATGCGACGGTTATATAGTGACTCCTAGGAGAATCTGATGAGTTATAGTGTAACCGTATAAGTGTGAGAGGAGTGAATTCTAAGAGAATCTGACGGACGAATGAGTCGGTACCGCGGTTGTAGCTGCATAGGGTCGAGGTGTCGGTCTCTATGAGTGCATTATCATCTTCATATGATGAATTGAAAACAATGCTTGAGAATGTATTAGTGTATGTGTATATATATATATATATATTTATTTATTTATTGCGTCTGGTAAATATGAGAATGAGGTCGATGTATATGTAGAGAGATTCTATTCACTAGGGTAGAACGGCGATGCGTCGTTCCTAGTGAGGTAGTTACCGGGGTAGAATGACCGAGACATTGTTCCCGGTAGAGCATAAGCAACGTACCCATAGTCCGGCAAAAGGATTGAGGGTAGTGAATGAGTCTTATATGAATCGCATGGTATGATTGCGATTGTCATATGTAAATATGCATATGTGCAGGAATTGATGAGATGCGTTAGCGAATAAATAAATGTGAAATATATTGACTGATGAATAGACGATCAAGTGTGAGCGATTATGTCTATGTGTATTTAATGCGGTGAGAATCTATTGTTATGCATTGTAGTGAATAAGTATGAGGTATAGGCATTCGGTACTTATACATTTATATATATATATATATATATATATATATATATATATATATATATATATATATATATATATATATATATATATATATATATATATATATATATATATATATATATATATATATATATATATATATATATATATATATATATATATATATATATATATATATATATATATATCTTATGCCTTGATTATTATGATAATGTTTCTCACCCTTCTGTTGTTTTATAATGCCCTGCGAGGCATTGCAGATTAGGATTCGCTGAAGGTTTTCCTTTGGAGTATAGCTCTTTTCCCTCGTGTCGGTCGCTCTGATATGTAACTTTGGGTAGATAGGCCTGTAGAATGTCTTAATGATGTTTTGTTTGTATGTGAATGAAGTTGTGAATAACCAGATGACATGTAATTATGTTTTGTCATGTCTTAAGTGAATATATATATGTTTTAGTCTTCCGCTTTAAGAGAAAACATGAATATGTAATTTCGAAGAATCATGCGTTCATTTTTAGTTGAGATTTACCCCTTTTGAGTTAATTTTTTTTAAACATTAATATTCATGTGGTTGTTTCGTGAGTATTGTGACGCACTTCTTTTATACCTTAATGTAAATGCACTCTGATGAAAATAAAAATACTTGTATTCGTGACTATATGATTTGATATGTGATTATTTTGGGGTATAGAAAGGGGGCGTTACAGAATACATATGGTTAGGACTGTGACGAAGTAGTTCTAGGGTGTTTTTGTGGTGGTTGCTAGTGGTAGATGGTGGCGCAAGCATTTTCTCTGCTGTCGGTGCTGTAATGTTTGTTTTTAGGAAAAAGCAAGTTAGCAAGCCATAGGTTTTAGTTGATCCCGGAGTAGTGACGGTACGGTGACTTTTGCTGCCGGAGGGGACCATAGATTCCGGTGGTTTCCTCATGAGAGTTATGGGTTTTGTCCACGGGGGAGTTTTCTCTGGTTGTGCCAGAGAGAACTCCCGATCACTTCCTCTTTGGTTTAGCTGTGCCATTTGAGTAGGGCTTAGGTCGAGGATTATGTCTTTGGTCCTTTGCGCGCCCTTTTAGTTGACTAGCAGTGGAATGGTGGATTTGATTTTGTCATCAAATTCACTTTTTCCTCTGCTTTTCAGGTAAAGCCAATATCGCGTAGGGATGACGAAGATGAACACCCCAGGGATTTGTCTGAGGATAGCTCCTCGGAGGATACTGAAATGGACGATAACTCCTCGTCCCCTGATGCTGGAGGGATGACTACCTCCAGGACATCGGCCAAGGAGTGGACCGTAGCTAAGCAGATGGAGCATGCTTCACTCTTCGCTTCGTACACAGGAGACGCATTTACTATAGTGGGTCCAGAGGGAGAGTGAAGGGTCTTCTTCCCCTCAAAGGAAGAACGTATTTGCTCAACGTACGAGGAGAGATTTCCCATGTACGAATACATTTTTAAAGAAATAGGGTTGAGGTTGCCCTTCACGGACTTTCAACGGGCAGCCTTCGTGCATCTGGACTTGGCGCCTTCTTAACTGCATTCAAATTCCATTGCCTTCATGCGGGCGTATGAATTGGTGTGCGAATACTTGCAGATCAGGGCCACCCTTCTACTATTTTTCACCATCTTTCATCTTCAACGGCAGGTGTCGAGGAGGATGTTCGGTTGGGTTTCCTTGAAACAAGGAACGAAATTGTTTAAGCCATTCTCCGAATCTATTCATACCTTTAAAGAGAGATTTTATATGATCGAGCCCGTGTCAGAGAAAGCTACCGGCTCGACCTTTGTGTGGGAGGTCTTAACGGACAAAAGCAGGAAGGATCTGATAGACGAGTATGGGAAAATAGTTGCCCGGAGGTTGTTTACATTCTCCTTCTGCTGGAATGAGGCTCATTTTACCTGTTCGACTGATGAGTACATAGTTACTCCTCATCAGTTGGTCGATGATGATCGGGTCAGCTATGCCAAGCTGGTGGACTTTGTGGACAACTTCCTTCTTGCCCAGTGCATGACTTGCATCGGGAAGATGCTTTATGAGGAAGATGGGGGCTATAAGTGGAAACCTGTTATATTAATACTAAAGAGCTCCTCTAGTGTAGCACTCGCGAGGAGGCTCTCAAACTTTTGGGTAGCTTCTCGCTTTTTTTTTGTTCGAGATGTTCCTCTTTCTACGTGTTGACGTGCTCGTTATTTTTGCAGGTAATATGTCTTCGGTACAAGAGAGGATGGTAAATCATGTACAAGGAAAGATGAAGGGTGGGGCTGCCCTAGGGAGAAGTCTTCTTGGTCAACGAATGGCTCCCCCGCAAATAGGGTCGGGGACTTCCTCGTCAACTCTTTCGGCTACTCAGACGTCCTCTATGCCAGTGAGCTTGAGGCCCAAGTGCACCCGTATGCATGAAATTGTGGACCTCAGTCGGGAGTCCGTCAAAAGCAAGTTCGAGCTGCCTCCATGTTTCATAATAAGAAGTTCTTCGAGGGGTCCTCCCTGTCTATTCCGCGGGCATAATCTTTAAAGCTTGAGGAAATGGATCATCCCAGCAAGCAGGTCATGCTTGTGTAAGATGCCTCTGCCTTAATGAGGATCCTAGAGATGGTCGTGGTATACACCGAGGACGGTTCTCCGCTTGAGCTCAAGCTGAAGAAATTCCAAGTTGCGGTAGCGGCCCTGGAAGGAAAGGTCAAGAAGTTTCAGGAAGGGTGGGATAGGGAGCTCGAAGAGGCTAAACCGTAGAGTCGTGAGGAGATGACCACGGAGAGGGACACCCTGGCTTCCCAGAAGAAAGCCGTCGAGGACTTGGTGGAGAAACTAACAGCTAATGCTGCCCTTGCTGAAGATGAGTCTAAGGAGAAGAAGAAGTTGTTGACTCGGTCGGAGCTGGTTGCTTGGGTTACTCAGGGTGGGGACGACCTTATGGCTATCAGCGAGGAGGCTTTCCAAAACACCGTTGACTAATTGAAGATGGTGAACCCTAGTGTCGAGCTGACTACTAAAGGCACAGGGTTCCATTATATGGTCAAGGAAGGCAAGATAGTCACCCTCGAGTTCCTCATATTTAGTGAAGGTGGCGAAGGGCAAGGGTAGGTGATTCAAGAGGAGGCTCAGCAAGAAGAGTAATGAACCTTTTCTAGTTTGTGCTTTGGCCTTCTTGACATTTGATCAACTTGTAATTTTCTTGTAATTTTATTTTGTGGGGCTTGGCCCCTTTTTATTGTATCATACACAGTTGCAACCCTCCGTGGCCGTTTTATGTAATATGTATCAGTGTATTGTATGTTTATATCTTGTCTAATATTTTCTAAGTGTCTTGCACAGTCCAACACAGTCGTAAGAGGCACTTAGTAATTTGTTATGTTTCGGGTATGCTCGATGGATGATGTTCGACAGTGCAGGGAACTGATCGAAAGACCTGGGTTGTTTTCGGGAAGAGCGGAGCTCAGGCCATGGTCGTGGTATAAGTTTGCAGTGTGAACTTCCCATCGCGATTTGAGGGTTGTGTTGTTCATGGTACTTTGACGACGGCGGGCTCGGTCGAGGAACCACCGTTGAGCATGCGTTGAGTCTCTTAGACTGAACCTTGCGTAGATCTGTGTTGGTGGTGCAGTGCTTGTACCTGGGCGTTGGTACCTTACATGTAATATTGTTTCAGCTTTTCGGCGTTCCATGGTCGAGCTAATTCTTCCCCGGTAAGGTATTATACGTGTCATACCCTAAATTTGTCCTACCTTTCTTACTTTTCTTATCATGAATAACGATGTTGCTTGGTGGTTGCTCTCTAGATGATCATTTGGCCATAGGTCATGATCCTCTGGCTATTTCTCATGTCTGGGAGTTTTGTTGGTTTGTGTTCAATGGGGTCATAAACCTTTGTGGAAGATAAGAGAAGGTTAAATCATGTTATTATGGTTAAATTTTCAAGATATGGTTGGAAGATTTGTTGCTATGATGGTGATTTCGAGTTAGGATTGTCAACCTTCAATGTATAACCAATTTGTGATTCAGGCATATGTTTAATTCAATTCATGGTGGAATTAAGATGTAAGTCGGGGTTATGTTAAATTATGATTAAAAGTTGTGATTAAAATGTCTCATGCTTATTAGATTAATTTGTTTTAAGTCATGAAAATTTATTTACGAGCAATGCCTTCCCAAAATTATTTTCGAGTTGATTCAAGATAATACAAGTTGATTCAAAGAGGGTCCAAGAGCTTTTCTCTCATATTATAACCAAATGAATCTTTGAGCTTCAAGGTAAAAATATCGGGGCGTGGGTTGCAAGAGATTCAAATTAGAAGACAATTTTGCTTGGATATAATAAAAAGGCTTGTCACAAAGTTACAAGAGTTCAACCAATCAAAAGCCCATTAAGAGGCCCATTCTTACTACTAATCTCCATACAAGTCCAAATCTAATTAGGAGTTAAAAGTGACAGCGTGAGGCATCGGTTTATGATGGTCTTCTTACATTTCTAATTCGCAATAGCCATTTCAAATTCAACAAATTCACATACCACTTTCACTTTAATTAAGCCAACATGTCAATATTAATTCACACATTTCCTGCATGAATAAAGTAGTATTTTTTATACAAAGTGGTAAAGCAAAATATCCTTGCGAAGCCGACAGTACCGTAACGTGAGGTTCGTACATAACGCATATCACCTACAAACTTTCACCCAAAAGAATCCACAATTTGCTACAAGACAAAAAAGGATATGGCCAACAAGGAGGGGCTCATGAGTCTCATACAACATCACAGCCAACTGCAGCACCGCAATCCATTTGATCCCACAATTCTTCAAATCTTGATTCACTTGCAGCACATGATTCCCATTCACACCACAACCTGCAAATACAAGAAATTAAGTTACACACAGCACAACCAATAAAACCAAAAACCAGTACACCAAGCTGTGAAGAAAGAAGAAAAATAATGACAGCACATAGCAGAAAAAATAACCCACATCTGTAACACATAAAGCAGAATATGCAAAACGAATTGAAAGGAAGAAGACAAATTGTGAGGGGAATTGGGGGGGGGGACCGATAAAAACATCTTGTACTACCATAAAAACCGCGACTACCAACGCATCGCCTGCACAAAATACCAATTCATAGCTGCAACTTTCACACACACTAACATATGGTACGATATACAGCAGACCCACTCCCCATCTACTAGCTACACAAACGGAATCAAAAGGACAACATATACACCCACTCGCACGAGAAACAAATACCACAATACCGTGTGAATTTCGTACGTCCCAAACCTCTAATATCCAACTATCAGATATATATGAGCTTTTTTTTCTGTGAAAGAGGGGAGGAAAAAACCATACAAAACCTGTGGCTACCGTTTTCCTCTCTTTGAGAAAAAACAACACATGAGCCTTCATTGTTCTGGGATCGAAACGAAAAAATCATATGTGCAAAATCCTTTTCTTCCCCTTTCGAACCCAACCACGAGACTCAACGACCCAAACTGTTCTTCAAAAACCCCTTTAAAGCCCAAAAACCTGATTCTTCTTCCTGGAGAATAATAACAAATCACAAACCGCCTCCTTGAACCTTCAACAAAAACCTAAACAGAAGCCACCCCTAATCGTAACCCATTCATCCTCAAATCATCATTAAACCTCAATAACCCCTCTTCACTCTGCTTCTTCCGAATACAAACAAACCCAACCACCATTGTTCTACAACAATCCTTCATCGACTCAAATCCGAACCCATTTTCCCCCCAATCTCCAAGCATCCTCTTAATTTTTTTTCAATATTCAATCACTTTCAACTCTAATCTGAAAGAGCCATAACTTTTTCCCCTTCCACCAAACCGAAAATCACCTTCAGTGAACCCATATCCCAATTTCTTCTTCTTCAAACCCAATCTTCTATTTCAACAAAAAGCTGAAACCCATAGATCTTCCAACACCTTCAACCATTAACAGAATCGAAACTCAGAAGTAAGATGAAGAGAGATTAAGATTGGACAAGAAACAAAGAGAGAGAGAGAATGCATTTGTTGAAGGCTGGGATTGAAATTTCTTAATCCTTTTGCAGTTGATTCATCAGTTCTGCATTACACCTTTTTATTTTTGTTTTTTTCGCTTTTTTTTAAAAAAATATTTGGAGAATTTGAGATGTGTTTGGCTGTTTGAAATAAAAATAGGTTTAGTCTTGAGGAAAACTCTTTGTTTGCTGGGGACAAACCGAAGGATGAATATAGGCCCAGCCCATGCTGTTTTTCTAAACCTCACCCCCTCTTTGTTTTTTTTGGACACCGTTTCTAGAGTTGTGAGATGACGGGTGTTATCAAAGCCCAAATGATTCTACTGCTACATACACCCCTATAGGTGTACACGCCCCATTCCCTTTTTTTTTTTTTTTTAAGTTTATTTTTATTAGATTTTAAATGTTAACCTTTTTAAGATTTTTTTTTTAAAACCACTTTGTTATTTATTTTGTTAAGTATTTTACTAAATATCTGGTTAAATATTATTTTATTTGCTTAATTATATCTTGATTATATTATTGTCATCACTTTGTATTTGCCTTGAATTTCATTTTCAATTTTATTTCAATTTTCGGTCGATGACGATCCCCGAGTTATAATTTGTCAAATTATTGACAGATAATAACAAACCCGAGACCATTTCTTTTCAAAACTTTCATTTTCGTTTTTATCCACTTTTTTCTTATTCCCTAGTCAATGATGACTTTAATGATTATTATCGGTCAAATTATTGATAGATGATAGTTCGACCGAAACTATGTCATTTTCGCTTCAAATCATTTTTTAAACATTTTCCTCGAAAAAACTCCAAAAGAGGGAGATTCTTGAAATCTAACATTTCTTGGATCTTTGAGTGAATAATTCTCGAGGCACGCTCTTGAGTTGTTATTCATTCAATCTTTTGATTTTCTCAAACACATTCTCAACGTCTTTTTTCGATTAAAGTTCCGAAAGAAGGAGATTCTTGGAGTCTAGCATTCCTTGAATTTTCGAGTGAATAATTCTCGAGGCACGCCCTTTGAGTCGTTATTCACTCAACCTTTCGGCTCTTTCAGATTCAATCATTTTTAAACATTCTCCTAAGTCGAATGCTCGTCCGCATTCGCAACCCACATTTCATTCACAACTCCTCATGGTTTCGATATTAGGGGCACCCTCAGGGACTAATATCATTTCTCACAATCTTAACCCTTGACACGTCGTCAAGTCGGTCCCATCTTCGATCAGATCCTCGACACGTCGTTGAGCTACTTCAAAACAACTTCCTTTTGGCCTCGCATGCCATTTTCTCAATTCGATCCTTTCAAAAACACTTTTTTTTAAACTTACGAAAGAGAGATATTTTTAGAATCTAGCATTCTTTGAATATTCGAATAAGTAACTCTCGAGGCGCGCCCTTGAGTTGTTATTAGTTCATTCTTTTGATTTCAAAACATCCAACTCTTTATCTTCAACTTATTCAGTTAATTCCCGAAAGAACTGAGTTCTTGGAATCTCGCATTCCTTGAATTCTTGAGTGACAAGCTCTTGAGACGTGCTCTTGGGTTGCTTGTCAGTCACCTTTTCGTCTCAAACTCAAACTTCAACCCTTTTCAAACCTCACCTTTTCGTGGTTGTTACCACGAACTACGAACGCTCTGATTCTTTATTCGTTCTTGAATATAAGATACGTAGGCACAAGATTGCGATGATCTTGGCGAGCACACTTCCATCTTTATCCATTATTCTTTCCACACTTTTTCCAACCTTTCCCATAGTCGAACTACGACGCTCTGATTTCTCATTCTCATCCGAATGAGCATACGTAGGCACAAGGGCCCCAATCCTTGGCGAGCACCCTATCTTCTAACCACCCATCTCTCCTTAGTGTCTTTAACCTTTTACCCTACCAATTCTACCTTTAACAACGAGAAGAAAACAAGTAAACTTAAACAACACTCCCCACATTTACCTTAAGAGGTTCCCGTCGAGTACGACGGACGTGAGGGGTGCTAATACCTTCCCCTCACGTAACCGACTCCCGAACCCGGAACTTGGTTGCGACAACCCTGTTCCTATCCTTTCGTTTCAAGAGGTTTTCTCGATATTTTCCTCTCCCGTCTATTTGGGAAAAATAAAGTTCGGTGGCGACTCTGTCGAACCGCATTTCCGCGCCTTTCGCGCGAGGGTCGTTTCTCCGAAATGTCTCCGTGATTTTTCGAGGTGCGACAGCTGGCGACTCTGCTGGGGACATTTTGCTCCATGCAAAGAGAGAGTAGAGCCTATCTTTTGGTTTGTGAGGAGTGTTTGTTTGCTTTCCTTTTCGTTTATGTATTTGTTCTCTTGTGGATTTTATTTATGCTTGTTATCTTGGTTACCTGTTGATTCTTGGGATGACATCATGAGTAAAGCTCTACGCCCGAGCTTTGGTAAAAGCAGAGAGAACACTTAGTTTAGAATTGGTAGTCGAGTAGTGTTAGTCACCAAGGATGTGCTCCTTGTGTGCCTAGCATGAAAGCTCCTCCAGAGGAGACCTATTCGTAGATCTCGTTGTAACACAGCTAGCCTGTTGCACGACTTGATTAATGAAGGGTCCGTGATTCTGGGAACCTTTTGTTAGCACCAGTTCCGATATTGGTGGTCGTGTAGTGTTAGTCTCCAAGGACTCGCTCCTTGCGCGCCTAGCATGAGGACCCCGCTCAGGAGAGACCTTATCGTCATTATTGTCGTAATACAGCCAGCCTATTGTGCAACGCTAATACGACCAGTGTCCGTGATCCTGGGAACCAAACATAGAAACCATCCCGTGAGTGGGTTTATGGGTAGAATGTTTAGATCTTTCCGCATAGGTCGTACCTGTCAATTTTTCTTTGAGCAGGAATTATGGTTACTTATCTATCACAGTTACTAGCTTCAGGAGCTGTTCGAACTATGATCTTGTGATCCTGGATCTTGTATCTTGCATTGCATCTTGCATATCATTCGCATTGCATTCCATATGTTGTGCATTTTACATTTCCAGTCCTTCAACAGAATCTTATGTCTTCGTTCCTTCCTCTCTAGTAAATCAAGTTGATTCCTCGACACCAATACGCAACTAGAGCCAATACCAGACGAATGATGGAGCAGATTAAACAGGAGCAAGTCGCCTTCAGGGAAGAATTGGATTCTATGAAAGGAAAGATTGACCAGATCCTCGAAGCCATCCTTGCAGCCAGGAGAGAGGAAGAACAGCGTGAAGCTGCCGCTGTCATCAACAACAATGGTCAAGGACAAGGGTCTACTGCCATCCTTTTGGTTCCAATTCCAAATTCTCATGGGATGCCGTTGAACTTCAACAACGCAGTCGAAGGAAACACTTCTCAGCCAATCCCAGCGCCTGGAGTTACTGTTGGAGTTATCCCGCAGGCCCAGCCTACTGCTGTGCAGATCCCAGCTCCCTATATCGAAGATACTCTGATGGATCAGTATGACGACGTTCAGAATTATCATGCTGCTATTCCCATCGCCAGTCCTATTGCCGCTCAGGATTCAGAAGCCATGAAGATGTGCCGAGATCTAGCCGAGAAACTCCGAGCCATGGAGGGGCATAACTCAAATTCTTTCAGTGCTCTGGAATTGTGCTTGGTGCCTGATGTTGTCATTCCTCCCAAGTTCAAGGTGCCCGAATTTTCAAAGTACAAAGGTCTCAGTTGCCCGAATATTCATCTGAAGATGTACTGTCGCAAGATGGCTGCCTATGCTAGAGATGAAAAGCTCATGATCCATTGCTTCCAAGACAACTTGTCTGGGGCATCACTCGAATGGTATATGCAGCTGGAGCGTAATAGTGTGCGCACTTGGGCCGAGCTAGCTGATGCATTTGTCAAGCAGTACAAGTACAACACTGACATTGCTCTTAACCGTACTCAGCTTCAGAGTATGACTCAGAAGGATGGCGAATCCTTCAAGGAGTACGCGCAACGATGGAGAGAGCTAGCCGCAAGGGTGCATCCACCTCTTGTTGACCGTGAACTTATTGACATCTTCATGGGTACCTTGCAAGGCCAGTACTACGAAAATCTGATTGGTAGTGTCTCCGCTGGATTCTCTGACTTGGTGATCGTTGGTGAGAGAATTGAAGAATGGCTGAAGAGTGGAAAGATCCCAGGAGGTTCCAACAACCAGGCCAATGCCAAGAATCCTTTCAATGGATACAAGAAGAAGGAGGGCGAAACAAATGTTATCTTTTTGCAGAAAGGGCAAGCTTCTCAACAAGCTCCTACTCCTATGCCTTATCAAGTTCCCTATTATCAGTATCCATATGTTGCTACCGCACAATATGCTCCAATGCCTTATCAGCCAACTGTTCAAGCAGTGCAAGCTCAGATGCCACGAAAACAGGCTCCTCAGCAACAAGCCTACAACCAACAAGGATATCAGTATCCTCCTCAGCAACAGCAGATGCAAGCAACTCAGCAACGACAAGGTACTCGCCCACAGCGTCCGCAGAGAACATGGAGACCAGATAGAGTCTTTGATCGTCTACTAATGACATATGCCAAAATCTTTGCTCAGTTGATGGAGAAGAAAGCTGTTGTTCCGAGAGATTTGGCTCCTCCAACTGTCATTCCTGCCGACTACGATGCAAATGCTCATTGTGAGTTTCATAAGGGCGCTCCAGGTCATACCATTGAGGACTGCAGAGCTTTCAAGCACATAATTTAAGACATGATCAACAGGGATGCTATCAACTTCAATGGAAAGTCTTCGAATATCATCAACGATCCATTGCCATCGGCCAACTAGTGCCAACATCGAATCCAATCAAGTCAAGTCCATTCTCTAAAGAAGGCCGTCATGCTGCCATTTATTTTTTCGTTTTCCTTATGTTTTATCTTTGTTTGTTTTAGTACTGTATGCTTTGAACAATTGCCATTTCGTATTTGGTTTTCATTAATGTATCGTTTATGCATGTTTTGAATTAGTTATGTCGTATTCACTCATTTTTCACTTATCACCGACACATTTATTCACTCCACTCTATTCACTGTTGTTTAGCGTGATTTGAGGGAGGATGATGAAAACGAGATACCCATAATTGTAAACCGTATGCTTTCAGACAGAATCTCGTCAATGATGTACAGGCATTGTTTCAATTCCCCCATACACTGGAGATATAAGGAGTTAATCCCTAGTAAACCACTTCGAGCCTAGAAGTAGCAGTTTGCTTCGGATATTCAAACCTTTTACACTCAACCTGGGGCAGGGTAGTGTTCAGTTAATCTAATCCCGCACTCGAATCAACAAAGCAAAGTCCAAAAGACGGTTGTTCACCAATGACTCACAACATGGCAGTCACAACAAAATCCAAAAAAAAATCAAAAGCCTGCTAAGTCAAACACCTTAGAGGGGACTTAGGCAAAATCAAGGCAATCCCGATGGATCTGACAAGCAAAGTCAATCCATGCAAAAGTTAGGGATCAAAACAAAAGCAAAAGAGGACCCCGAAATCCTCAACAAAAACAAAATAATATTCAGTGGCCACCCAAATCAAAAAGGTCACTAACATCCTTCAATGCAAAATAAGGTGACTGCCATGTTGAGCAAACCTTGAACCTTCAAGCTTACACCGTCCAGACAAGTGTAGAATTAACTGAGCGTAGGACTGGAGATCGTTAAGAAGAAGGGGTGGGTACAAATCATACTTTGAGCCTAATAACCTTTTGTTTCATAACCGTGAACCAGACCACGTTACAACCCTCGAAAGACCTAATCGAGGCGAGGTTTATTCTGAAAGCATACTATCGCAAGGTTGTGTAACCTGACTCCTCACTTGATTGTTAATCATCAACATCGGTGTCATTATTCTTGCAACGTCTTTTCGCACTAATCAAAATCAGCGCAAAGTTTGGACTAACAGTCCATTTGTCTCACTACCACGACACTTCAATAAAACGATGCTTTTTCAAATCTGGCATCAAACTTTGCATTAATATTACCATTTGTGAATGTACAATTTTAATTGCAAAACAGTGCTAGGTATTCAAAGACATTTCAACAAAAGGCAATCGAGGAGGAGCTTGACTTTCAGTGGCTGTCACGAGGCAAGATTATTTCAAAGCCCACAGGCTGGGGAAAATCATTCAACAGCTCGAGCAGGGACAGACCATTGCCATGATCAAACTGGGGCAAGACCAGGTCGTCCTGACCATCAATCAGAGTTGCAACTCTCTCTGAAGCAAATTCACAATCACCAAATATCCCATACTTGGGGCATCAAGGACATCTTCTGCTCCAATCATGGCGTCTTCAACAAAACTGCGTGTCGAGGAAGTCAATCCCTTCCACCACCCGAAGTCCAATCTGCATTGGCAACTACCAAAAGTCCACCACGCTGGCGTCTCCACCTACATTTCTAATCACTCGTCTGCATCATATGCATCATACGCATTGCATTCATCATCATAAGCATTTTACATCATTTTGCATAACCGGTCGTATCATACTTCCCCAGCTCTTGCATCTCCGCTCGTCAGCATTTGCATTTGCACTTCCACTCATATGGAATATCATTTATCATCCAGCATTCATATATGCAAGTCAAGGTCCAGGATCAACCTCAAAGATTTCCAAGACTGTCATCAGCCCAATCAGGGGCATCTTCCACAACATCTTCAAAGCAATCATCAGCCCAGTCAGGGGCAATCTTCTGCAAATTGTGGGTCTCTCCCATCAAAATTCGAAGTTATTCAAAGCAAGATTCAGCCCAGTCAGGGGCATTTTTTTCAAAGACCATGGGCGTCTCTGTTGCACCCCAAAATTTGCCCTCACAATACAAGACTTTGTGTTCCAAGAAGGTTCACAAGGTTCACAAAATTCATAATTGGTCAGAAGAGTTGACAATCCCCTCAGACTAGGGTTTTGACTTTAATCAGGCTAAATGGACTTCCAAGACTTCAGATTTGGTCCCAGGGGCATTTCGGTCATTTCACGTGGAGTTTGTAATTTTGGGATTAAAGGGGAAGCGGATATTGCTAAGGTTATTTTGAAAGCGGGAACTCGGTTTGAGTTTTGGTCAGATTTAATCAGGTTACGGTAAAAGGTCAGTTAATATAAAGAGGGTGGGTCTCATTCACAATATTGTCCAATACAAAAAGGGAAGTGAGTTTAAATATTTGTGAATATCATTCGTGAATATTTATAATTTACAACTAAGAAGTGAGTTAAATATTTTTGAAGCTTTATTCATAAGTATTTATAATTTACATCTAAGGGGTGAATTTAAATAATTTTTGAATTATTATTCATAGATATTTAAAATTTACGAATAAGAAGTGAATAAATATTTTTTGAACTTTATTTCATAAATATTTAGCTTACAATTTGAAACGGACAAGTAAATTCAAACTTTATTCAAGAAATGCCATTGGTTTACAAGAGGATCCATTTACAACAAGTACATATATTAAGGAAATTCTAAGTCCTAAAACGTCTAAGTGGATCTTCACGATGCTCTTTCGATGTTCTTCACGAATCTTCCATTAACCTGCATAACAAAGAGAATACAACACAGAATGGAAAAGTGTTAGAGGTTGTTTGACACTCTCAGAACAATTGTCATCATCGAGTGTCGGGAGGGCACAACCGAAGCCGCATCCTACTCCCGTTGCCGATCCGTGCCATTGGCATCAGATCAGGTAGTTTCGTTCTTATCTTAAGAGGTGACCGAGAGAGAAAGAGATAAAAGAAGTTTTTGGGCCGAAAGAGGATTCACGCAACTTTGGATTCAATACTAGGCATCATCTCATCAAGTAAATTCTCCAAATTGATAACCAAACTGAACTAAAATCTGAACCACATTCATTCATCAATTCACATTAATTATGAACCAACACGAAGGTAAACACTAGCCAGCTCAGGTTCAAACCCGGATGCCGACAGGTCTGAACTATTTTTCCGTCACCTGAAGCACCTGAATCAGACAGTACCGGCTCGCAAACAAAAAAATACAGCAATACATGTTCATAAGAAAAGAGGTTCTATTTATTTGACTTGGATACAAAATCGTTAATGTTACTTGGAGGATTAAATCCATGAAGAGAAACCTTTCAGAAATATGCTCTGTGAAGAACGAGACACCAATTCACTTTGGGTGGAGACTTGATCCAATTTCATTTTTTTTAAGAATCTAAAGATACAGGTTTGCATTACATAAGATAACATGTTACACTACACCAAGCCAAGTTACAGGAAAGGTTATTCATATCGTAACCTACATTGAGGATACATTATATATGTTTTCAAGTGATGGCAAATATTGGACTCAACCAATTCATCATGTATGGCTATTAAAAGCAGGAATAAGCCCTTCAAGTATGTATATTACAAGTTACTAAACACTTCAAAATGTTACAAAAGGATGGATTATAAGAATGTTCTAAATGACAGTACATCAGTACTAAATCCCGCATTGCATTGCTCAAAGAGGTGCACTGAACTCCAACAGTACTTGCCCCAAGATTCTGTCACACTGTCAAAACCCAGCAGCAAGCGGTGTTAGTGTGTGTCAAAAATTGGTCATCAGTATTTTGGTAAGTAAATTGACAAGGTGGAGGCATTGGATAATACCTTTGACATCGTTCGACGAACACACCAACTACTGTGGTTCAACTCGCGAATCCAACATATTCTGGGGATGACAATTAGGCCTCCTTTGATGATTGCACCTATGATAAAAGCATCTCAAGGCCTTTGGCACGATCAGCTCCAGCTACGAGCAGCTTTACAACTTCCCTGGCCAGTGTTGAATCATTAACACCTTCGGGATTGACAACCTCACCACCTTTCGATGATACAGGTCAGCGGCATAGTTCACAACATCAGCAATCGCAACCTTTGTTCACATTCGCTATTGATCATCCTGCCACTCAAACAATCTGCCCCCGCCTGCAAATGTAGCTTTCAGTTATCGGTGGCATTCAAGTACCTCAATGCCACATACGACAAAGTTTGTCAATAACAAAAAGATAGTGTTGCTCCACAAACCTCTACTGCGTATATAAAACCAAGTGAAAATTGAACTTCCTGAGGATCTATTCATTCTAAATGCTCACCCTCTCCTACTCCAGTCCCACCTGGCATAGGTGTCTCAGTTTAATACAACAAGGTGACGTCCACACCGAGTTTCCCGCAACCATCAAAATCTGCAAATCCATTTGACACGGTCAGTCAACCAACTCTGGTTCAGGCTCCCAATATTCACTTCTATGTCATCTTTGCAAAGAGCTTTGCCTAGTATAAAACCTTCAGCTATAATTCCAATGACTTCAAACCTGGCTAATCAATCTCTCACCTGGAGTCCACCATCGTTGCCCAGAATTTGTTTCAATCCTTTAAGTCGTGCGTCAGACGCAACAGGATCATCCCTGTGTCACAAAGAAGAAAAGCACTTTCATAGGTCAAAATTGAAACATGCCTTCCTGGCGTAAATTAACATCAATCGACACTACTACCGTGCGTCAGAGTGATGAGAACCAATGTATCAAGACAGAAACAACAAGAATTATATGTTTTAAGTTTCGAAAAACAGGTACAAACCTCTAATAGTTGCGAGAATTGATTTTTATATGTATACACGCAATGCCGGCTTCGAGATGTTGATCAAATTTGAAAGTGGTAGGAGAGGTTAACACAGCAGTTGTTGATTCCACACCTTTCCAAATAAATCTGTCGTCACAAACAAGGAAAGATTATGAAGTTCTTGAACTCCAATACAGTGCATGTTGAAACACATAAGGATGGCAATAGGCAGAACAATTGAGAGCCATAAGCAAAACTCACTAAGTAGTTCAGACATGAGATCAACCCAAGTCACATTGCAAGCCATAACCACAAGCACTCAAGTCGTCCAAAGAAGGGAACAGCCCCTGCTACTGCCAGTGCTTCACAAAATACTGCTAATGAAGTTGATCTCAGAAGGAAACTCGAACACTTTCAAAGAAAATAAAAGAATCTCTCGCTGTTATCAAACCACATTTTGACCATGAAAGTCCAGTCACTGCACTTGCGGCAATTCAGGAGTTAGAAATTCTTGGAGCCATGGATCTTATTGAACCACTCAATGAAGAACCGCTTCCATCCCAACCGAGACATGCTAAAAATCCCAACCTCATGATGAATAACCTAACCATACTCTTCTTCGCAAGAGGTCATTACAAGTCTATCAGATGCAAGCTTTTTCTGGGCTGCTAACTCTTCCTTGGCCCAAATCCCTTGCTATCCGCCCCTGTCAAAGTTGCAAATCCAAGTTAGCAATTATTGGAGGAATATTCCCGTGAGAAAAGAATCCAATCCAAAGTTTCAAGACATTGAATCTGGACAAACAAGGGTATTAAACGAGATTGATACAATTTGAAATCCCCATTAACAGGTATTAAACGAGATTGGACGAAAAGGGGAAGTTTCAAATCTGATTTACCCCCAAAATGGAAAATCCAATCAACATTCAAAGCAGCAATCAAATTTCAATCAAGGCATTTCATTTTAAAACCTATAAAAAGGGACCTAACAAGTGAAAGGGAAAAAAGTCAATAACACCGAAAATATATTACCGAAAAACTACCATCAAAATAAGGCATACAAAACCCTAGCGCTACCGTAAGGCATCAAACTCCAAAAATCAAAAAAAAGTGATTGAGGAACGAGACTCATCTCTCCGATAGTTGAAGCCTTCACAAGCCGCCGCAAGTCCCGATTCCTCCGTGCACACCTCCACCGTCTCTCAAGCCTTCGGTAACTCTTTTTTTCGAACAGAATGCGTTGAACTATTGATGTGTTGATGTTGTTTCAGGTACAGGGAGTCAAGTGAGAAGGAGTTGCGATTGGGGATGGGAGATGAGAGAGGCGAGATCGCGACTCAGGGGGGAAAGGATCTAGAGTTCCTCCGTCTCCTATTTTCTTCTTGTTGTTGTATTCCGTTAATCATGTTTCTGCACACGCACCACACACTAATCCCTCACCCAATCTCACGCCTAACTTTGTTTTTTTCTTTTTTAATCCAGATAATTGACCAATTAATCACTAACACCACATACACACCTTAATCCCACGCTTAACTCTCCTAACCAGTTTTTTTTTAATTATCTAATCAACATTTTAAAAAAAAAAAGGCTAAGTTACCCTTTAATTATTTTTAAAATTAAAAATTAAATAAATTTGTTCTTTAATCATCTTTTAAAAAAAAAATTAATAAATCATTTTCTTTACAAAAATAATAATGTGTTTTAAAATCTATTTCATAACAACCAAAATAATAATAATAATTATTATAACAAACTTTTATCTAATTTAATTCAAATCTTTTAGTTGATTATATTAAAAAAATTGTTAATTTCTTATTATTATAATATTTGGATTAATTTTGTTTATTCTTATTTACTAACCCATTTATATTTTAATCATGCTTTATTATTTTGTTAAATATTGCTTACTAAACCCCTTTATTATTTATTATTGCTTATTTATATTTTATTTATCTTTGCTATTTAATTATTTTGCTTATTATTTTGTAATTGTTTCTTGGATGTAAAATTGTTTAATTATTTAATTATTATTATGATTAGTAATTAGGGAGTGTAACAACCTGTATGTAATATTAAAATAAATTTAGATCGCTTTTAAATAAAGATAATTAAATTAAACATTTCACACACGTAAGTCGATTTTAATCGCCGTCTCACTTCCTAAGGATATCCCTCAAGTTGCCTATGAATATTGGTTAAGTGGGGTGTATAAAGCAAGTCCCTCAAAAAGAAAATCATCAAAGTCCCTTATGGTTGCCTTTACGAATCGAGTCCCTTTCGAAAAATGATGATAGTCCCTCCAGTTTGCTTATTACACCCCACAATGGCCTTCAAAAATCCAATTGTCCCTCACATGTCCCTTAACATCCAAAGTAAGGACTACCTACTCCATTATAGTAGGGATAGTCTTACTAAGGAAAGGATAAAGAATAAGAAAGACCTTAAAACATTAGGGTAGGTTACTCTTAGGTGCTTGCTCACTCCAAAACTGTTTCACACTTAAACAAATTTTCAACAAGTTTTCAAACAAGTTCTTAACACATCCTTACATGGATTATTTATTAACTATTCTGAAAATTTTCTATTCACACACTACACTTTCAAAACAATTCAAAAGTGAGCTTAAGTACCTAAGAGCCCATGGATAACCATGGATGAAAAGGGTGCTAACACCTTCCCTTTTCATAACCTACCCCCCGGACCCAAAATATTCTCTAAGGTCTTTCCTGTTCTTTTATAACCTTTCCTTATGGATAAAATAAAAGTCGGTGGCGACTCTTGCTATCCGCAACATTGTTTAAAGTCAGTTCTCCCACCGTGTTACAGAACTGGCGACTCTGCTGGGGATCTATTTAAGAGGGGTACCCTTAGGAATTAAGATCACTTTAAATTGTTTGCCTTGTTTGCTTTATTATTATATTGTTGGGGTGCTCTTATGTGCGAAAGGTCCTAACCCGGATCTAGTGTACCTTAGGTAAATGGCAATAGACCAAGGAAACTGTACGACGTATATCGATACGGTTGATCTGGTGGCCATAGTTAGTGCGACTTCTTGGTTGGTGCTTATATTCCTTAAGTCAAGTTGAGGATAATATTGAGGCTGCCATATGTTGTCAACGCACTAACTGACTTTTAGAACCCTAGTTAACTCATCTTGGCCTTTAGAAAGTAGTGAGGTAACCGGCTTTGGTGCAGACTGAAGTTGGTTGACACTCGATACTACGCTCATTGAGATCTTAAACTTGGAGGGTTTTGGTTGGCAAGTAAGTTGCCTTCTGAACAATCACCCTTGTGAAGGATCAATGATATTGAGATCCCTTAGAACCTGGTTACTTTTGTAGGACAGGATGAACCATCTAACTTCAGGGGAGGGTACTTACCTTTAAACCTCATGCAAGCCTTTAAACCTAGGGCAATTGTGTGACTTGTTTGTGTGTGCCACATGTTTGTGATTGAACATAACATCATGACATCATCATGCATCATGAGCATATCATTTTCCCTAACCATTTCAAGGACCAAGGGATTTATTTTTGTTCTTTGTTGCAGGTCATGGCTTCTGCTCGTAGAAACACCATCAGGATCAACTTTGTAGGGATACCTCCCAAGCTCAAAGAGTTGGTTTCCCAAGTGTCTGATCATTCCCAGTTCGTCCAGAGACATGGTCACCTATTGGATCTAGTCACTTCAGGGTTCAGTGAAGACATGATGAGTGTGTTGTTTCAGTTCTTTGACCTTAAGCACCACTGCTTTACATTTCCTGATTATCAGCTGGTTCCAACCATGGAGGAGTTTTCTAAACTTCTGGGTATACCTGTTCTTGATCAGAAGCCATTCACAGGCTTAGAGAAGGAGCTTAAACCAGAAGTTATTGCTGCAACTCTACATCTGAAGAAGTCTGACATTGTTCTAGAGACGAGAAGTGGAGTTAAAGGTATTCTTGCCAAGGTATTAGTGGATAAAGCTCAAATGTTCTTGAAGGCTATGAATTACGATGCTTTTGAGGAGATCTTAGCCTTATTGATTTACGGCTTAGTGTTGTTCCCCAATCCTGATCAGTTCATAGACGTTCATGCCATCAACATATTCCTGAGTCACAATCCAGTGCCTACCTTACTTGGAGACATCCTACATTCTCTTCACACCCGTACTACAAGGGCAAGAGGAACTTTGATGTGCTGCATACCTTTACTTGCTAGGTGGTTTATTTCTCACCTTCCTCGCTCAGTAATGAAGAATGAGCAAGGGTTCAGATGGTCCAAGAGGATCATGTCACTTTCTCACTCAGACATCCATTGGTGCTCCAGATCTATGGAGAATGTCACCATCATTGACCGTTGTGGGGAGTTTCCTAATGTGCCACTTCTAGGCATAAGAGGAGGCATCACCTACAACCCATCTCTAGCTTTACGACAGTTTGGTTACGCCCGGAGCGATGGTCCACATGACATGTTGATTCAGGGCATTGTGTTTGATTACGACAACGATCTTCAGGGTTACCGTCAGAGATTCATCCGAGCTTGGGAAAAGGTAAACAGGATTGACAGCAAGACACTGGAGCCTAAGTACACCATTCCTATGGAGACTTATCTCAGATGGGTACGATTTCGTGCTCAGACACTCATGATGCCATATCCTGCCATCCTACCAGTTACCATGGAACCTGTTGCTGAAGGAGACACAGCTTATACCATCCTTCACCCAGACATGCCTACTGATATGGAAGACTTGCAGAGATCATGGATCCAACTGAAAGAGCAAAGGGATACTTTCGAGGCTCATTACAAAGCAAGCCAAGCAAGGATCCTAGAGCTAACAAAGCTACTTCATAAAGCAAGCATGTCTATGGGTGCCAAAGAAAGCTTTAAGGAGTATGCTCAGAAGTGGAGAGACTTAGCTGGAAGAGTTCAACCCCCTTTGACTGATAGGGAGTTGGTTGATATGTTCATGTGTACGCTGGATGGTCCGTCTTACAGTCATCTCATTGGAAGCTCATCATCTGGCTTCACTGAGTTGATCATGACAGGAGAGCGAGTAGAGAATGGTATCAAGAGTGGTAAGATCCAAGTGGGCACTTCTTCATCAGGTGCTGCAAAGAAGCCTCCCACTGGGAAGAAAGAATCTAATGCTGTGTATGGTCAGCTTGATCGTAACAGAAGGCATCAGTCTGTTAGTGCAGTTCATATTTCAAATCCAACTCCTGCAACAACGGAGCAGCCTCAAGGCAACCAACAGAGGGCTAGAAGACAGTTCACGAAGATCAACATGTCAATGGCTCAGGCATTGCAACACTTGTTGAAAGCTGAACTTATTACCCTGAGGGAGGCCCCTCGGAATCCCAATGTTACCTCTCCCAAGTACAATCCCAATGCACGATGTGCATATTGTAACACCCATTTTAATTATTTAGTCATTTTATTATTATTTTAAATATTATATGTTGATGTGCCCTTTGGTAGGGTGTATTTGATGATGTTTGGTGGGTGTCCCTGAGATGGGAGGATCATTGGTGGTAATTTGGTGAGTTTATAATAATATAAGAAATAATAGTAATCTTGGTGGTGGTATTAATATTATTATTATTATTATTATTATTATTATTATTATTATTATTATTATTATATTTATGATTATTATTAATATTTGTAGTAATATTATAAATATGGAGAATATAATATTATTATTAATATAGTTATTATATTATTATGATTTTTGGTGTGAATATGATAATATAATGAATCATAGTAATATTGGTGGGGGTATTATTATTATTATTATTATATATTATTATATTTATTAGTATTATTAATATTATTATTATTTTGGTGAGATAATAATATTGTTACTATTATTATTATTATTATTTTGGTGAGATAATAATAATATTATTATTATTATTATTATTATTAATAGTATTATTATGATTAGTATTATTAATATTAGTAATATTATATTAGTATTATTAATATTAAGATTATTATTATTAATATTATTTTATTATTAGTATTAATATAATTGTTATTATTATCATTAGTATTATTATTGTTGGGTGTATTACTATTATTATTATTATGTTGAATATTACTATAATATTATAATAGTATTATATTATATTATTATTATTATTATTATTATAATGATTATTATAATTATTATATTAGAATTATTATTGGGAATATTAGTGGTTGAAATAAGTAAAATAAGAGGTGGAAGGATTATTGGGAAGTTAGAATGGAAATATGAAAAGTCATGATAGAAACCGTGAGAAAGGAAATATGAAGGGGTAGCAAGGAGATATTAGAAAAGTTGGAATAGAGAGAAAAGGGATTACCATAGATTGTGGGAAATTGGTGTGATAATAATAATAATAATATTATTATTAATATTATTATTATTATTATTATTATTATTATTATTATTATTATTATTATTATTATTATTATTATGTTATTTTTATTAGTTATTATTATTATTGGGATAGGAAATAAAAAGGAAAATAGAATATGAAGGGGTGGGGGAAGTATTAGAGAAAATAACACGATAGAAAGAGGAAAGAACGAGAGAAGTGAGAAGAACGAAGGAAAAAGGGAACGAAGAACGGAAAGAAAAGAGGAGGCCAAGAGACCAAATCCAGAAAGAATTTCATCGATCAACCGATTAACAAGGTAAGGGGGGAGAAACTTGATTGGGAATGGTATATACATGTATAGGGTAGTGGGGATTCCTTAACCCCGTAGGAATGTATCGTTGATGAAGTTTTATATTGACATGCTATTGATTGTTGAGTTATGTTGATGTTGATGGATTGAAATATGTTGATTGTTGGTGAATTGTTGTTTTTGGTTAATTTGGCGTATAGGTTGGGTTTACGGTTTTAGGGAAGTTCTGTGTGACCTTTTTGATGTGTCGATAGATTGTTTAAGTGATGACTTTGGAATAATATGTATATGATGATGTACGGATGTTTGATGTTGCCATTGTTGATTGACTGTTGGTGTTGGTTTGGTTTGAGTAAGGTTCAGAGTAACTCTAAAGTGCCGATAGTGTGCCGTAATGTTGATCTAGAGTAGAATTATAGGAAGATTGATAAGCCTAATATGCATTGGTCGTAATACGGATAGTATAGGAAGTGGATGTTATAGAATAGGCCTGAATCGGAGAAGAGTGAGAATTCTGAACTGTGAGAACTTGAGAAGTCGCAGGCAACTCGCTAGCACTTCGCTTAGCGAGAAGGCAGCGAGCGTTCGCTAGGTGCTCGCCTAGCGAGTGAGGTAGAAAGTGAGTCCAGTAGGTTCTGCTGTCATTCACGAGGAGGTTCGCTAAGCGAACAGGTAGCGAGCATTCGCTGGGAGCTCGCCTAGCGAGGGTGTAGCGAGCGTGGCAGAATGTGGTTTTTCTATGCTGTAATGTTGTGTGCGCTAAGAGTGTAGTGCCCTTGGACTTTGTTGATTATAGGGGAGATGATTGAGTGTTATAGAGTGAGTACTCGGTGATAGTATGTGATTTCCGTTACTAATTATTTAAATGGATAATTAGTTGGTGTATGAATCATGCGGAGCATGGTGTAGTGATCAGTAGGATCGTGTATTCCTGAGTGGTGGGACGTGTTTATATCTTGGTGATAAAGTATGAACTTGTTTACTTGGTGATGGTACTCGTTTTCCTTGATATTGTTGGTGAACAATTGGTTAACGTATATGTATGTAGTGATTAGTAGGATCGTGTGTTCCCGGGTGTTGGGATGTGGTTATATATGGTGTTATAGTAGGAATTTATTTACTATCTGATTGATTTATATGGTGTTGGTGTAATATATCTACACATATATGCATTGATGTATGATGATATGATCAGGAGGATCGTGTGCACTTAGTGTGCCTAAATATGATAGTTATGCATTGGTGTGTGCATATCATGGTGTTTTGGTGGGATGAATCATGTCTCAGAAGGAGCGTAAGTGATTCATCCGTACTCCTTGGTGGAGAATGGTGGGGGATAGATCATGTCTCAGGAGGAGCGTAAGTGATCTATCCAGGTTCGATTGAATGAACCAATGAGTCGGTACCGCATGCATGGTGTTGAGTTGCATATTTGCATTATAATATGTTATATTGTAATTTGAACAGTAGGTTCGTTATATGGAGTTGTTGGGGTGAATATTGGTGTGTTGGTGTGTTTTACTACCTTGTTTACATGTATTACATTACCAATATATTTTTGATCATGTTTTCTCACCCCTTAGTTGTTGTTGTGTCTGTGCTTCTCCGGAAGTACAGATAATCCAGGTACTTAGATAGCTTGGATGGTGGTGTGCCAGTCGAGTCTAGGATGCTCTGATACGTAACATGGGATATGGGTGTTTTAATTGTTTTATGTCAAACTTGTTGTAATCCTGTGACGTATCACTTTTTTTTGTGAGTTATAATAATAAAGATTTTACGAAATTTGGCGGATGGCCGAGAATGTTGGAATAATGTTTT
Organism: Lathyrus sativus; assembly: GCA_963859935.3. Lineage (NCBI taxonomy): Eukaryota > Viridiplantae > Streptophyta > Magnoliopsida > Fabales > Fabaceae > Lathyrus > Lathyrus sativus. Next base: position 586,654,006 of record OZ012738.1, read on the forward strand.
CCGCTGTATTATTTTTGAGAATAATTAATAAAGTATTTTTATAAAAATTTGGTGATGTGATATCCCACTATTTTGGTGAAAACTCTGATGTTTATTTATAATGTTTATATTTTATTTAATTTGGGAAGTGGGGTGTTACAATTGGTATCAGAGCAGGTCGGTCCGTCCGGCCAATGTTGTCTAGTGTTATTGTTTCCTGGTATGCGACATGTGTGTAAAAACACTGTCGGTACATGTTGTTGGTTAACTTCATTGGTAGAAGTGGAATGATTCCAGTGGGGGAGAAGTTGTATTTCTCCGAAAAGCTACAGTGTGGTGGCTTAGTGTGTTGAGGAGTGATATCATAGTTTGGTAAAGATGGTTTGTACCCCATCATGATTTCGGCTGTCTATTAACAAATTGAGGAACTGATCACCCTTAATCTCTTGTTAATAGTGGACGGGATTGTGTTGGATGGGATAGACGTATCTTGCAAGTTTGGGTGGCGTGAGCAGTGTATAGTCTTGAGTTAAGCTAAGTGCTTAAGGGATTATTTTGAGGAATTTGGCGTAAGACGGTGTTGAAGTGTCTATTTTGAATGAAACTTGGAATGAGAAGGAAAGTGAGAAAAATTGGGATTTGTCAATTATTTGCGATTGCCGGAGGTTTCCGGATGAGGTAGGTGATTTACTATCGGAGTGTGAAGAAAAGCTCACACGTTTACTTTGTTGTTGGAACGAGTCCGATATTAGTGACTCCATATGGTGTGTTTTCGTTGGGATTGGAGAAGTTGAAGAGTCAACTTGAAGACCTTCTAGGAGAGAGGTTCTTTTGTTTGAGTGTGCTACCGTAATGTGCACCAATTTTGTTGGTTAGACAGATAGAAGGTTTTGTGAAGCTTTGGGTGAACTATAGATAAGTGCACAGGGTGACTATCAAGGATAGGTGTTCGCTTCCAAGAGTTAATGATTTGATGGAACAATTGATCGAGGGATGTGAGTCCCTTGGTCATGTGATCTCGAGTAGAGTTCTTGTGGTGGATGGGACGAAGGTCAAACGTTCTATCGTATTAGGAGGCTCAAAGATCTGCTGTTGAGATTGGAAGTAATTGAGTTTTAAATTATTCATAGATTTAAAATGTGTTGGATGCCTTCCTAAGTATAAAATTGTTGTTGTACGTTAAATTCCGAGATCGCAGCTTTTTACGGAATCGAAATCGGACACTCGGAAGTCGGGTAACGGTTGAAAAGAGGATTTTGGGACTGTCATGTTCACCTGGCGAGCATACTGGCGAACGTCCATATTCGCTGCGGTGTTCGCCTGGCGAAGGGGTCATGGGCAGAAAATGTTATTCTGGTGTTTTTGCCGTAACGGGAGAACCGTAACTCGGAATGACGCGCGGTTCGAAGCGTTGGAAAGCTATTCAAATTATCTATGAGATGGTGAAGTATTGACATAGATTTAAGCTATTTATTGATGAAGTGTGTTTGAATGTTGTGGTAAGGACGGGCGGTACGGTATGTGTTCCCGCTATAACTCACAACTTGTTTGTCCACTTGGCATGGGATCTTCTTTAATTATTTATATAAGGCAATGGTTGTGTTAATAAATGATATTTTAAGATATTTTAAGGTATTCGAAGCGTATAGAGGATTATGTTAAGCATAAGGAACTGGAGTTATCAGTGTTGGAAAAAGAGCGGTGATATACTTCCGTAAGGAAAGTTCTGCCGAATCCGATAGAACTAATTGTGGTGTTTGTGATGCTTGTTGATATAATTAGGGGATTTGCTAAATACAACTTCAGCGAGTTTCAATTATGCAAAAGGCAACTTGAAGTGTATAAGAGAAATCATCCGACCAGTGATTTAGAGTTGGTTACTATTGTGATTGTACTGGAGTCGGAGTCTTCAAAAGTTCAGACTGAGATCGGAGATGTTTGGTGATCTTAAGAGTTTAAGGTGTTTGTTTAATTTGAATAAGACGAATATGAGGCATAGGAAATAATTGGGACTTCGAAAAGAGTACGACTTTGAGTTGAATTACCATTCAGGTAAAGCAGACATGGTAGATGATGCAGTGAGTTAGAAATATTTGCATATACCGAAGATGATGGTGAAAAGAGTTAGAACTGATTGAGAAATTTCATAATATGCGTTTTGTGAGTAAGGATACTTATTATGGAGTTAAGCTTTTATTATTAAGATCTGACTAGTGATATCCTTGAGAAGAATCGAGAAAGTCAGAAATCTGGGTTGAATAGTGAATTAGTTGAAATTGATAAATTAGAGTCGAAGAGTGGATTGTCGGGTTTGTGGAAATAATACCATGAGATGTTATGATAGAGTATGTATATCAGATGTTGTTGAAGGGAGTAGGAGTACTCGTGAAGAAATACATTGAGGTAGATGGAGTATCCATCTCGGTGCTATGAAGAAGTAATCGAACTTGAGTAGATTGTTTTTGAGACCATGGATAAGGAGAGGTGGAATATGCTAGTTAGAATTGTCGGAATTCGAAGAGTGAACATCAGAGACTGTTGAGTCTGATGTAGTCGTTAAATATTCCAGAGTGGAAATCAGGTAGTATTTTCACGAAATTGGTGTTGAGATTTCCAAAGAATTTGTAAAGACATAATTTTAATTTGAATTGTTAGGAGTGGATTAACTATTCCGTGTTGAGGATATACGAGATGCATATTGAGAAAGTGGTGAAGTTGGATGAGATACTGACGAATATTGTGTCAGATGGAAATTTGAGGTTTATATTGAGATTTTGGAGGGGCTTACAGAAAGCTTCGGGTACTAAGTTGAAGCTGAGTTCGACCTACCATCCGCAAACTGATGGTCAGTCAGAGAGGACTATTGAGTCTGTAGAGAATTGGTGAGAGCTTGGGTGTCGGATCAAGGTGGAGCGTGGGATGATTAATTATCGTTGATTGAGTTACCTATAATAACGGTTACCATCCTAGTGTCGGAATGACACTATATGTGGCTTGGTGAGATAGGGAGTGTAGGACTCTCCTGTGTTGAAATAAATCGAGTAAGAGTGTTGTACTCAGACTTGAAAATTATGCTTGAGATGGCTGAGAAGATCGAGAAGATCCGAGGCAATATGTGTTTTGAGGGTCACGCCGGTGACTGGTGTTGGTCGAGCTTCGAAATCTCAGAAGTTCGCACCGTGTTCTGTAGTTGTATCAGAGTGGCGCAGCGGAGGCATGGGAGGAGTAACATGTTAGACTGTTTTTCCGTTGTCGCTGTGAATTGGCATGATATGTTTCATGTGTCTTAGTCGAGAAAGTACATTGAACCAGGTGGATGATGTACAAGTGAAAAATATTCCGATTGTTGAGGCATTGCTAGTTCGTTTTGGCGAGCGAGGAACAACTCCGAAGGGAGGAGATATCTTTGGTGAAAGTAGTATGGGGAGGTGCTGCAGAAGGCAGTGTGACCTGAGAATTGGAATAAAAGATGCGGGGAGCGTATCCGGAATTATTTCCATCAGGTAATTTTCGAGGACGAAAATAATTAAAGTGGGGGAGAGTTGTAACACCCATTTTAATTATTTAGTCATTTTATTATTATTTTAAATATTATATGTTGATGTGCCCTTTGGTAGGGTGTATTTGATGATGTTTGGTGGGTGTCCCTGAGATGGGAGGATCATTGGTGGTAATTTGGTGAGTTTATAATAATATAAGAAATAATAGTAATCTTGGTGGTGGTATTAATATTATTATTATTATTATTATTATTATTATTATTATTATTATTATTATTATTATTATTATTATTATTATTATATTTATGATTATTATTAATATTTGTAGTAATATTATAAATATGGAGAATATAATATTATTATTAATATAGTTATTATATTATTATGATTTTTGGTGTGAATATGATAATATAATGAATCATAGTAATATTGGTGGGGGTATTATTATTATTATTATTATATATTATTATATTTATTAGTATTATTAATATTATTATTATTTTGGTGAGATAATAATATTGTTACTATTATTATTATTATTATTTTGGTGAGATAATAATATTATTATTATTATTATTATTATTATTAATAGTATTATTATGATTAGTATTATTAATATTAGTAATATTATATTAGTATTATTAATATTAAGATTATTATTATTAATATTATTTTATTATTAGTATTAATATAATTGTTATTATTATCATTAGTATTATTATTGTTGGGTGTATTACTATTATTATTATTATGTTGAATATTACTATAATATTATAATAGTATTATATTATATTATTATTATTATTATTATAATGATTATTATAATTATTATATTAGAATTATTATTGGGAATATTAGTGGTTGAAATAAGTAAAATAAGAGGTGGAAGGATTATTGGGAAGTTAGAATGGAAATATGAAAAGTCATGATAGAAACCGTGAGAAAGGAAATATGAAGGGGTAGCAAGGAGATATTAGAAAAGTTGGAATAGAGAGAAAAGGGATTACCATAGATTGTGGGAAATTGGTGTGATAATAATAATAATAATATTATTATTAATATTATTATTATTATTATTATTATTATTATTATTATTATTATTATTATTATGTTATTTTTATTAGTTATTATTATTATTGGGATAGGAAATAAAAAGGAAAATAGAATATGAAGGGGTGGGGGAAGTATTAGAGAAAATAACACGATAGAAAGAGGAAAGAACGAGAGAAGTGAGAAGAACGAAGGAAAAAGGGAACGAAGAACGGAAAGAAAAGAGGAGGCCAAGAGACCAAATCCAGAAAGAATTTCATCGATCAACCGATTAACAAGGTAAGGGGGGAGAAACTTGATTGGGAATGGTATATACATGTATAGGGTAGTGGGGATTCCTTAACCCCGTAGGAATGTATCGTTGATGAAGTTTTATATTGACATGCTATTGATTGTTGAGTTATGTTGATGTTGATGGATTGAAATATGTTGATTGTTGGTGAATTGTTGTTTTTGGTTAATTTGGCGTATAGGTTGGGTTTACGGTTTTAGGGAAGTTCTGTGTGACCTTTTTGATGTGTCGATAGATTGTTTAAGTGATGACTTTGGAATAATATGTATATGATGATGTACGGATGTTTGATGTTGCCATTGTTGATTGACTGTTGGTGTTGGTTTGGTTTGAGTAAGGTTCAGAGTAACTCTAAAGTGCCGGTAGTGTGCCGTAATGTTGATCTAGAGTAGAATTATAGGAAGATTGATAAGCCTAATATGCATTGGTCGTAATACGGATAGTATAGGAAGTGGATGTTATAGAATAGGCCTGAATCGGAGAAGAGTGAGAATTCTGAACTGTGAGAACTTGAGAAGTCGCAGGCAACTCGCTAGCACTTCGCTTAGCGAGAAGGCAGCGAGCGTTCGCTAGGTGCTCGCCTAGCGAGTGAGGTAGAAAGTGAGTCCAGTAGGTTCTGCTGTCATTCACGAGGAGGTTCGCTAAGCGAACAGGTAGCGAGCATTCGCTGGGAGCTCGCCTAGCGAGGGTGTAGCGAGCGTGGCAGAATGTGGTTTTTCTATGCTGTAATGTTGTGTGCGCTAAGAGTGTAGTGCCCTTGGACTTTGTTGATTATAGGGGAGATGATTGAGTGTTATAGAGTGAGTACTCGGTGATAGTATGTGATTTCCGTTACTAATTATTTAAATGGATAATTAGTTGGTGTATGAATCATGCGGAGCATGGTGTAGTGATCAGTAGGATCGTGTATTCCTGAGTGGTGGGACGTGTTTATATCTTGGTGATAAAGTATGAACTTGTTTACTTGGTGATGGTACTCGTTTTCCTTGATATTGTTGGTGAACAATTGGTTAACGTATATGTATGTAGTGATTAGTAGGATCGTGTGTTCCCGGGTGTTGGGATGTGGTTATATATGGTGTTATAGTAGGAATTTATTTACTATCTGATTGATTTATATGGTGTTGGTGTAATATATCTACACATATATGCATTGATGTATGATGATATGATCAGGAGGATCGTGTGCACTTAGTGTGCCTAAATATGATAGTTATGCATTGGTGTGTGCATATCATGGTGTTTTGGTGGGATGAATCATGTCTCAGAAGGAGCGTAAGTGATTCATCCGTACTCCTTGGTGGAGAATGGTGGGGGATAGATCATGTCTCAGGAGGAGCGTAAGTGATCTATCCAGGTTCGATTGAATGAACCAATGAGTCGGTACCGCATGCATGGTGTTGAGTTGCATATTTGCATTATAATATGTTATATTGTAATTTGAACAGTAGGTTCGTTATATGGAGTTGTTGGGGTGAATATTGGTGTGTTGGTGTGTTTTACTACCTTGTTTACATGTATTACATTACCAATATATTTTTGATCATGTTTTCTCACCCCTTAGTTGTTGTTGTGTCTGTGCTTCTCCGGAAGTACAGATAATCCAGGTACTTAGATAGCTTGGATGGTGGTGTGCCAGTCGAGTCTAGGATGCTCTGATACGTAACATGGGATATGGGTGTTTTAATTGTTTTATGTCAAACTTGTTGTAATCCTGTGACGTATCACTTTTTTTTGTGAGTTATAATAATAAAGATTTTACGAAATTTGGCGGATGGCCGAGAATGTTGGAATAATGTTTTCCGCTGTATTATTTTTGAGAATAATTAATAAAGTATTTTTATAAAAATTTGGTGATGTGATATCCCACTATTTTGGTGAAAACTCTGATGTTTATTTATAATGTTTATATTTTATTTAATTTGGGAAGTGGGGTGTTACACATATCATTCAAACTGTCCAGGACATGATACTAATAACTGCTGGGTCTTGAAGAACAAAATTCAGGATATGATTGATGCTGGAGAAATTGAGTTTGATCCACCAGGTACTCCAAATGTGATTACAGCTCCAATGCCAAATCACGAGAAGACTGTCAACGCCATTGATAAAGATATTGATGAAGATCTGCATGTCTATTCAGTTATGGAGTTGAGCACACCATTGTCTGTTATCAAAAAGAGGTTAGTACAAGCTGGGATCTTTCCAGGTTGTCATGAAGATTGTCTATATTGTACCTATAAGCCGGATAGTTGCTTCATTTTGAGAGATGGGATTCAACGTCTCATGGATAAATATACTATAGTGTTTGAAAGAAGACCAGCATCTGTAGAAAGTATGGTGGATCATCTGACTCAGGGTAAGAAGATTGAAGAGGTTGACATGGTTGACAAAGTACCACTAAGAATCACTTCAAAGGGTCCCATTAAAATCACTCATCAGGGCCCAATCAAGATTACTACTGAAGGTCCTGTGAAAGTTGTCGCTGAAGCCAGAGTAGCTCCTCTGATCATTACCACTCCTGGTCCTATTCCTTATACATCTGACAAAGCTGTGCCTTGGCACTATGGGTCTAATGTTTACATCCATGGTGTCAAGCAGGAGCCTTTACCTGATATGCCTGTTGACATTGATAATATTGCTGGATCTAGCAAGATCACTCGTAGTGGAAGAGTCTTCTCTCCTCCAATTGCTTCTAAGAGTGCAGTTACTCCTGCGGTTACTTCCACCACTGATGCTCGGGGCAAGGGTCTTGTTATTGAGCCTGTATCTACTGATGTGCCAGCTGCTGATGACCTCTCTAAGCAGATGGAAGAGGTATTGAAAATCATCCGCAAGAGTGATTATGATATTGTTGATCAGCTGGGGCATACTCCCTCAAAGATTTCTATGCTCTCCCTGTTATTATGTTCTGAGGCTCATGCCAAGTCATTGATCAAGTTTCTAAAGATGGCTCATGTACCCAGTGCAATTTCTGTGGACCAGTTTGAGAATTGTGTTGCTCACCTGACCTATGACAACGGGTTAGGATTTTCTGATGCTGACTTGACCCCTGCCAAGAGGGATCATAACAGGGCCTTGCATATTTCAATTGAATGCATGGGCACTACCCTGTCTCATGTGCTGATAGACAATGGTTCCTCTCTGAATGTGTTGCCTAAGGAAGTCCTGAACAAGCTGAGTCCTGAAGATACGATATTGAAGCTCAGTAATATGGTGGTAAAGGCTTTTGATGGTTCTAGAAGAGTAGTACATAGGGAAACTGATCTTCCAATCAAGGTTGGCTCTCAGGTGTTTACTGCTACATTCTATGTGATGGATATTCGTCCTTCGTACTCATGTCTGCTTGGTCGTCCCTGGATCCAGGGGGCAGGTGCTGTGACCTCCACATTACATCAAAAGTTGAGATATCCGGTGAATGGAAAAGTTGTTACTGTCTTTGGAGAGGAAGAATACTTTGTCAGCTATGTAAACACTTTCAAGTATCTGGAAGTAGAAGGTGAATACATTGAAACTCCATGTCAGTCATTTGAAGTGGTTCCCTGGGCTGTTAAGGATTGTGTGACTCCTCCTGCTGTGAAGAAGGTTCCTGTGGTCATCAGAAACCCTCCAACAATGGCAATGGCCTCCCTCAATGACGCAAAAGCTATGGTGGAAGAAGATGAAGGCTGTTCATCGTGCTCGTGCTGTTCGTATCACCAATCAAGGGGTTATCAATGCTGTGGGAGACCAAGATGAAGACTACAACTTGGAGGCATGGATTTTTCCTACTGGGGGTGCTGGACTCAATAATTGGGAAGCTGAAGATGCTGTCCCTATCTCCTTTAGTCAGGAGTAAATACTATTACTGTGTTATGTTTTTAAATTTAAACTTTCAAGCCATGTGCCTTACTCGGGGCACAATGGTGTGCTTGTTGCGGGTTGTCATTTCATTTGCATACTTCATTCCATAAAATCAATGGACGTTTCGTTTTCGTAAATATTGTGTTCCTTGTCTTTCTTTTTCTTTTATTTTTGCTTTATCAGCTATGTGTTCTTACACACACCCACGTCACTAAAATGCCGATCCTCATCCACTCTGGATCCAGTTGATAACAGTTCTACTATTGCCAATTACAATTTCGAGAATCCGATCTATCAAACTGAAGACGGAGACGAGGACGATCGTGAAATACCTGTCGAGCTTGCTAGGTTGTTACAACAAGAAGAGAAAGCTATACAGCCACATGAAGAGCCGGTCGAAGTTGTGAATCTGGGAACTGAAGAAAACAAAAAAGAGGTCAAGATAGGGGCAACATATCAGCATGCTATGGTGGCTTTGTTTCATGATATGATTCATCATGAGATAGAGGTATATGTGGATGATATGATAGCCAGGTCTCAGAATGAAGAACAACATCTTGATCATCTGCACAAGTTGTTTGAGAGGTTGAAGAAATACAGGTTGAGATTAAATCCAAACAAGTGTACTTGTGGAGTTAGATCTGGAAAGCTCCTGGGTTTCATTGTCAGTGGAAAAGGTATTGAAGTGGATCCTGCAAAAGTGAAAGCTATACGAGAGATGCCAACTCCCCGTACTGAGAAGGAGGTTAGAGGTTTCTTGGGACGATTGAACTACATTGCAAGATTTATTTCCCAATTAACTACCATCTATGAGCCAATCTTCAAGTTGTTGAAGAAAGATCAGGTGATGGAATGGAATGATGAGTGTCAGACTGCCTTTGATGAAATCAAGAGATATTTGATAGAACCTCCAATTTTAATGCCACCAGTTGATGGAAGACCCTTGATTATGTATTAGACAACTCAATGGGGTGTGTATTGGGGCAACATGACGAGTCTGGTCGAAAAGAGCAGGCAATATACTACCTTAGCAAAAAGTTTACCGACTGTGAAACAAAATACTCACTGCTCGAGAAAACTTGCTGCGCTTTGGCATGGGCTGCTCGCCGACTAAGACAGTATATGTTGACCCATACTACCTTGTTGATTTCAAAGATGAATGGGGCAGCTGAAGCTGCTAATAAGAACATTAAGAAGATTGTACAGAAGATGACTGTTACTTACAAGGATTGGCACGAGATGTTACCATTTGCTCTGCATGGTTATCGTACTACAATACGTACTTCAACCGGGGCAACCCCATTCTCCTTAGTCTATGGTATGGAAGCAGTTCTGCCTATTGAAGTTCAGATCCCCTCCTTGAGAATTATGAAGGATGCAGGCTTGGATGAAGATGAGTGGATTCAGACTCGACTTGACCAGATAAATTTGATTGATGAGAAAAGGTTAGCAGCAGTTTGTCATGGCCAGATGTACCAGAAACGGATGATCAAAGCTTTTAACAAGAAGGTTAAGCCAAAGGTATATCAGGCTGGTGACTTGGTAATCAAGCGTATCATATTACCACAGGGTGATCCTAGGGGCAAGTGGACTCCAACATATGAGGGACCATTTGTAGTCAAGACAGTGTTCTCAGAAGGTGCCATGATACTGACTACAATGGATGGTGAAGACTTCCCACAACCTGTAAACGCAGACATAGTTAAAAAATACTACGCATAAAAAGAGACCCGCTAGGTTGACAGGCCTAGGCAAAAATAAGGGCATCCCGGCAAACCAAAAGGGTTTGGGCAAAAATTAGGGATATATATATAAAAAGATGTACACCCGGCAAGTCGAAAACCTGAAAAGGCGGCTTGGGCAAAAAAGGGTATCCCGGTGGATTGAAAACCTGAAAGGGCAATCCAGGCAAAAGTTAGGGATTAAAGCGTATGACTATGTCTCGTTTGGATCACTCATGAAACTGCAACCAGTTGTACTACTTACTCAAGCTCAAACAGATAAAGCTCAATCCAATCGTTTCCGTCTCAACAGCAAGAAGATGAGATACTTGAGTGGCAATAGTAGAATTGAAACTCAATAGGATTATTTCCCACATAGCTGATTCTTTTTGTAAAACTTCATGACAAAATTCTCTTACTAGGGTTTATGTCTCCTTGTACAAACTTACCCGTGTATGGGTCACTTTTGATATAAATAAATTCCATCTTTTGAATCCAGATTCACTTTTACCCTATTTACATAAGCGAAACGTCCATTGGTTGTGTTTGAATGTATGTATGCCTTTTAATATGATTGATGTTTACCAGAAATGCATGAAAATGCAGTAATAGTATTTACTAAGGACGAACGAGGGAAGGATTTCAACGAAGCTTCGCCGGTTCATCTTTACAAGACAGTTACAAACCATCAGTAGGACTAATCCATTTTCACAAAGTCTAATCTCCCCTGGAATTTATATCCATCTCTGTTATCCTCATACGGATATACGGGAAATTACTTTCCAATAAGGGCACGATGAACGAAGACGGGATGTTATACTTATCCTACTATCAAACGAAAACGAAGGTTATCTATACCTTGTTATCCCCAACAAACGGGAGGTTATCTGTACCTTGTTACCCCCAGCAGACGGAGGGTTATATATTCTTCAACAACGAATCAGGATTTATTTTCCTTGGCCAGCAGTTGTTATACAAGGATATCCAGACACTTCCAGCAGTGTCATAGCATACATACATCATTTACATCATACCATAACATATATGTCTATAGTACATTACCTAAGTGCATCATGTCATACATGCATACATAAAGCGTAAACTAATGTTGTTATACAGAATGCTACCTTGTTTTCAGGTTAATTATCCAACAAACAATCTTATGATCTTTGGGACTGCTTTATTGTAACCTCAGGGTTACTTTATCCTCCTGATGAGCTTCTTATTACTTTGGGACTGCTTTATTGTAACCTCAGGGTTATTTTATCCTCCTGATAGCCTCTCATGACTTCAAGACTGCTTTAGAGCTACTGATTGCTCTATCCTCCTGAAATCATCCTATTACTTCAAGACTGCTTTAGAGCTATTCATTGCTCTATCCTCATGAGGTCATATTACTACTTCAAGACTGCTTTAGAGCTATTCATTGCTCTATCCTCCTGAAGCCATCTAATTATTTCAAGACTGCTTTAGAGCTATCGATTGCTCTATCCTCCTGAAGACATATCACATTATTACTTCAAGACTGCTTTAGAGCTATTCATTGCTCTATCCTCCTGAAGCCATCTAATTATTTCAAGACTGCTTTAGAGCTACTGATTGCTCTATCCTCCTGAAATCATCCTATTACTTCAAGACTGCTTTAGAGCTATTCATTGCTCTATCCTCATGAGGTCATATTACTACTTCAAGACTGCTTTAGAGCTATTCATTGCTCTATCCTCCTGAAGCCATTATTATTTCAAGACTGCTTTAGAGCTATCCATTGCTCTATCCTCCTGAAATCATTACTTCAAGACTGCTTTAGAGCTATTGATTGCTCTATCCTCCTGAAGACATATCACATTATTATTTCAAGACTGCTTTAGAGCTATCCATTGCTCTATCCTCCTGAAATCATTACTTCAAGACTGCTTTAGAGCTATCGATTGCTCTATCCTCCTGAAGACATATCACATTATTACTTCAAGACTGCTTTAGAGCTATTCATTGCTCTATCCTCCTGAAGCCATCTAATTATTTCAAGACTGCTTTAGAGCTATCGATTGCTCTATCCTCCTGAAGACATATCACATTATTACTTCAAGACTGCTTTAGAGCTATTCATTGCTCTATCCTCCTGAAGCCATCTAATTATTTCAAGACTGCTTTAGAGCTACTGATTGCTCTATCCTCCTGAAATCATCCTATTACTTCAAGACTGCTTTAGAGCTATTCATTGCTCTATCCTCATGAGGTCATATTACTACTTCAAGACTGCTTTAGAGCTATTCATTGCTCTATCCTCCTGAAGCCATTATTATTTCAAGACTGCTTTAGAGCTATCCATTGCTCTATCCTCCTGAAATCATTACTTCAAGACTGCTTTAGAGCTATTGATTGCTCTATCCTCCTGAAGACATATCACATTATTATTTCAAGACTGCTTTAGAGCTATCCATTGCTCTATCCTCCTGAAATCATTACTTCAAGACTGCTTTAGAGCTATTGATTGCTCTATCCTCCTGAAGACATATCACATTATTACTTCAAGACTGCTTTAGAGCTATCGATTGCTCTATCCTCCTGAAGACATATCACATTATTACTTCAAGACTGCTTTAGAGCTATCGATTGCTCTATCCTCCTGAAGACATATCACATTATTACTTCAAGACTGCTTTAGAGCTATTGATTGCTCTATCCTCCTGAAGACATATCACATTATTATTTCAAGACTGCTTTAGAGCTATCCATTGCTCTATCCTCCTGAAATCATTACTTCAAGACTGCTTTAGAGCTATTGATTGCTCTATCCTCCTGAAGACATATCACATTATTATTTCAAGACTGCTTTAGAGCTACTGATTGCTCTATCCTCCTGAAATCATCCTATTACTTCAAGACTGCTTTAGAGCTATTCATTGCTCTATCCTCATGAGGTCATATTACTACTTCAAGACTGCTTTAGAGCTATTCATTGCTCTATCCTCCTGAAGCCATCTAATTATTTCAAGACTGCTTTAGAGTTATCCATTGCTCTATCCTCCTGAAATTACATTATTATTTCAAGACTGCTTTAGAGCTATCCATTGCTCTATCCTCCTGAAATCATTACTTCAAGACTGCTTTAGAGCTATCGATTGCTCTATCCTCCTGAAGACATATCACATTATTATTTCAAGACTGCTTTAGAGCTATCCATTGCTCTATCCTCCTGAAATCATTACTTCAAGACTGCTTTAGAGCTATCGATTGCTCTATCCTCCTGAAGACATATCACATTATTACTTCAAGACTGCTTTAGAGCTATCGATTGCTCTATCCTCCTGAAGACATATCACATTATTATTTCAAGACTGCTTTAGAGCTATCCATTGCTCTATCCTCCTGAAATCATTACTTCAAGACTGCTTTAGAGCTATCGATTGCTCTATCCTCCTGAAGACATATCACATTATTACTTCAAGACTGCTTTAGAGCTATTCATTGCTCTATCCTCCTGAAGCCATCTAATTATTTCAAGACTGCTTTAGAGTTACTGATTGCTCTATCCTCCTGAAATCATCCTATTACTTCAAGACTGCTTTAGAGCTATTCATTGCTCTATCCTCATGAAGACATGCTGTATTACTCCAGACTCCTGACAGTTCTCATTATACTACTGAAGAACTTTCCCCTAGTGGCATCTTTAAGCCCACTCAATCATGTTCAACCAACCATCAACATCACTCCATGCACTGGTGAGTGCAAATTTTTGGGCTTTTGTGTTCAATCCCCTTCAACCTTCCAGGTTACGACTGGCAAATATACCAATCTAACCCCTCAGGTTTCAGAAAATTGAACAGGGGCAGCTGTTGCACCCCAAAATTTGCCCTCACAATACAAGACTTTGTGTTCCAAGAAGGTTCACAAGGTTCACAAAATTCATAATTGGTCAGAAGAGTTGACAATCCCCTCAGACTAGGGTTTTGACTTTAATCAGGCTAAATGGACTTCCAAGACTTCAGATTTGGTCCCAGGGGCATTTCGGTCATTTCACGTGGAGTTTGTAATTTTGGGATTAAAGGGGAAGCGGATATTGCTAAGGTTATTTTGAAAGCGGGAACTCGGTTTGAGTTTTGGTCAGATTTAATCAGGTTACGGTAAAAGGTCAGTTAATATAAAGAGGGTGGGTCTCATTCACAATATTGTCCAATACAAAAAGGGAAGTGAGTTTAAATATTTGTGAATATCATTCGTGAATATTTATAATTTACAACTAAGAAGTGAGTTAAATATTTTTGAAGCTTTATTCATAAGTATTTATAATTTACATCTAAGGGGTGAATTTAAATAATTTTTGAATTATTATTCATAGATATTTAAAATTTACGAATAAGAAGTGAATAAATATTTTTTGAACTTTATTTCATAAATATTTAGCTTACAATTTGAAACGGACAAGTAAATTCAAACTTTATTCAAGAAATGCCATTGGTTTACAAGAGGATCCATTTACAACAAGTACATATATTAAGGAAATTCTAAGTCCTAAAACGTCTAAGTGGATCTTCACGATGCTCTTTCGATGTTCTTCACGAATCTTCCATTAACCTGCATAACAAAGAGAATACAACACAGAATGGAAAAGTGTTAGAGGTTGTTTGACACTCTCAGAACAATTGTCATCATCGAGTGCCGGGAGGGCACAACCGAAGCCGCATCCTACTCCCGTTGCCGATCCGTGCCATTGGCATCAGATCAGGTAGTTTCGTTCTTATCTTAAGAGGTGACCGAGAGAGAAAGAGATAAAAGAAGTTTTTGGGCCGAAAGAGGATTCACGCAACTTTGGATTCAATACTAGGCATCATCTCATCAAGTAAATTCTCCAAATTGATAACCAAACTGAACTAAAATCTGAACCACATTCATTCATCAATTCACATTAATTATGAACCAACACGAAGGTAAACACTAGCCAGCTCAGGTTCAAACCCGGATGCCGACAGGTCTGAACTATTTTTCCGTCACCTGAAGCACCTGAATCAGACAGTACCGGCTCGCAAACAAAAAAATACAGCAATACATGTTCATAAGAAAAGAGGTTCTATTTATTTGACTTGGATACAAAATCGTTAATGTTACTTGGAGGATTAAATCCATGAAGAGAAACCTTTCAGAAATATGCTCTGTGAAGAACGAGACACCAATTCACTTTGGGTGGAGACTTGATCCAATTTCATTTTTTTTAAGAATCTAAAGATACAGGTTTGCATTACATAAGATAACATGTTACACTACACCAAGCCAAGTTACAGGAAAGGTTATTCATATCGTAACCTACATTGAGGATACATTATATATGTTTTCAAGTGATGGCAAATATTGGACTCAACCAATTCATCATGTATGGCTATTAAAAGCAGGAATAAGCCCTTCAAGTATGTATATTACAAGTTACTAAACACTTCAAAATGTTACAAAAGGATGGATTATAAGAATGTTCTAAATGACAGTACATCAGTACTAAATCCCGCATTGCATTGCTCAAAGAGGTGCACTGAACTCCAACAGTACTTGCCCCAAGATTCTGTCACACTGTCAAAACCCAGCAGCAAGCGGTGTTAGTGTGTGTCAAAAATTGGTCATCAGTATTTTGGTAAGTAAATTGACAAGGTGGAGGCATTGGATAATACCTTTGACATCGTTCGACGAACACACCAACTACTGTGGTTCAACTCGCGAATCCAACATATTCTGGGGATGACAATTAGGCCTCCTTTGATGATTGCACCTATGATAAAAGCATCTCAAGGCCTTTGGCACGATCAGCTCCAGCTACGAGCAGCTTTACAACTTCCCTGGCCAGTGTTGAATCATTAACACCTTCGGGATTGACAACCTCACCACCTTTCGATGATACAGGTCAGCGGCATAGTTCACAACATCAGCAATCGCAACCTTTGTTCACATTCGCTATTGATCATCCTGCCACTCAAACAATCTGCCCCCGCCTGCAAATGTAGCTTTCAGTTATCGGTGGCATTCAAGTACCTCAATGCCACATACGACAAAGTTTGTCAATAACAAAAAGATAGTGTTGCTCCACAAACCTCTACTGCGTATATAAAACCAAGTGAAAATTGAACTTCCTGAGGATCTATTCATTCTAAATGCTCACCCTCTCCTACTCCAGTCCCACCTGGCATAGGTGTCTCAGTTTAATACAACAAGGTGACGTCCACACCGAGTTTCCCGCAACCATCAAAATCTGCAAATCCATTTGACACGGTCAGTCAACCAACTCTGGTTCAGGCTCCCAATATTCACTTCTATGTCATCTTTGCAAAGAGCTTTGCCTAGTATAAAACCTTCAGCTATAATTCCAATGACTTCAAACCTGGCTAATCAATCTCTCACCTGGAGTCCACCATCGTTGCCCAGAATTTGTTTCAATCCTTTAAGTCGTGCGTCAGACGCAACAGGATCATCCCTGTGTCACAAAGAAGAAAAGCACTTTCATAGGTCAAAATTGAAACATGCCTTCCTGGCGTAAATTAACATCAATCGACACTACTACCGTGCGTGAGAGTGATGAGAACCAATGTATCAAGACAGAAACAACAAGAATTATATGTTTTAAGTTTCGAAAAACAGGTACAAACCTCTAATAGTTGCGAGAATTGATTTTTATATGTATACACGCAATGCCGGCTTCGAGATGTTGATCAAATTTGAAAGTGGTAGGAGAGGTTAACACAGCAGTTGTTGATTCCACACCTTTCCAAATAAATCTGTCGTCACAAACAAGGAAAGATTATGAAGTTCTTGAACTCCAATACAGTGCATGTTGAAACACATAAGGATGGCAATAGGCAGAACAATTGAGAGCCATAAGCAAAACTCACTAAGTAGTTCAGACATGAGATCAACCCAAGTCACATTGCAAGCCATAACCACAAGCACTCAAGTCGTCCAAAGAAGGGAACAGCCCCTGCTACTGCCAGTGCTTCACAAAATACTGCTAATGAAGTTGATCTCAGAAGGAAACTCGAACACTTTCAAAGAAAATAAAAGAATCTCTCGCTGTTATCAAACCACATTTTGACCATGAAAGTCCAGTCACTGCACTTGCGGCAATTCAGGAGTTAGAAATTCTTGGAGCCATGGATCTTATTGAACCACTCAATGAAGAACCGCTTCCATCCCAACCGAGACATGCTAAAAATCCCAACCTCATGATGAATAACCTAACCATACTCTTCTTCGCAAGAGGTCATTACAAGTCTATCAGATGCAAGCTTTTTCTGGGCTGCTAACTCTTCCTTGGCCCAAATCCCTTGCTATCCGCCCCTGTCAAAGTTGCAAATCCAAGTTAGCAATTATTGGAGGAATATTCCCGTGAGAAAAGAATCCAATCCAAAGTTTCAAGACATTGAATCTGGACAAACAAGGGTATTAAACGAGATTGATACAATTTGAAATCCCCATTAACAGGTATTAAACGAGATTGGACGAAAAGGGGAAGTTTCAAATCTGATTTACCCCCAAAATGGAAAATCCAATCAACATTCAAAGCAGCAATCAAATTTCAATCAAGGCATTTCATTTTAAAACCTATAAAAAGGGACCTAACAAGTGAAAGGGAAAAAAGTCAATAACACCGAAAATATATTACCGAAAAACTACCATCAAAATAAGGCATACAAAACCCTAGCGCTACCGTAAGGCATCAAACTCCAAAAATCAAAAAAAAGTGATTGAGGAACGAGACTCATCTCTCCGATAGTTGAAGCCTTCACAAGCCGCCGCAAGTCCCGATTCCTCCGTGCACACCTCCACCGTCTCTCAAGCCTTCGGTAACTCTTTTTTTCGAACAGAATGCGTTGAACTATTGATGTGTTGATGTTGTTTCAGGTACAGGGAGTCAAGTGAGAAGGAGTTGCGATTGGGGATGGGAGATGAGAGAGGCGAGATCGCGACTCAGGGGGGAAAGGATCTAGAGTTCCTCCGTCTCCTATTTTCTTCTTGTTGTTGTATTCCGTTAATCATGTTTCTGCACACGCACCACACACTAACCCCTCACCCAATCTCACGCCTAACTTTGTTTTTTTCTTTTTTAATCCAGATAATTGACCAATTAATCACTAACACCACATACACACCTTAATCCCACGCTTAACTCTCCTAACCAGTTTTTTTTTAATTATCTAATCAACATTTTAAAAAAAAAAGGCTAAGTTACCCTTTAATTATTTTTAAAATTAAAAATTAAATAAATTTGTTCTTTAATCATCTTTTAAAAAAAAATTAATAAATCATTTTCTTTACAAAAATAATAATGTGTTTTAAAATCTATTTCATAACAACCAAAATAATAATAATAATTATTATAACAAACTTTTATCTAATTTAATTCAAATCTTTTAGTTGATTATATTAAAAAATTGTTAATTTCTTATTATTATAATATTTGGATTAATTTTGTTTATTCTTATTTACTAACCCATTTATATTTTAATCATGCTTTATTATTTTGTTAAATATTGCTTACTAAACCCCTTTATTATTTATTATTGCTTATTTATATTTTATTTATCTTTGCTATTTAATTATTTTGCTTATTATTTTGTAATTGTTTCTTGGATGTAAAATTGTTTAATTATTTAATTATTATTATGATTAGTAATTAGGGAGTGTAACAACCTGTATGTAATATTAAAATAAATTTAGATCGCTTTTAAATAAAGATAATTAAATTAAACATTTCACACACGTAAGTCGATTTTAATCGCCGTCTCACTTCCTAAGGATATCCCTCAAGTTGCCTATGAATATTGGTTAAGTGGGGTGTATAAAGCAAGTCCCTCAAAAAGAAAATCATCAAAGTCCCTTATGGTTGCCTTTACGAATCGAGTCCCTTTCGAAAAATGATGATAGTCCCTCCAGTTTGCTTATTACACCCCACAATGGCCTTCAAAAATCCAATTGTCCCTCACATGTCCCTTAACATCCAAAGTAAGGACTACCTACTCCATTATAGTAGGGATAGTCTTACTAAGGAAAGGATAAAGAATAAGAAAGACCTTAAAACATTAGGGTAGGTTACTCCTAGGTGCTTGCTCACTCCAAAACTGTTTCACACTTAAACAAATTTTCAACAAGTTTTCAAACAAGTTCTTAACACATCCTTACATGGATTATTTATTAACTATTCTGAAAATTTTCTATTCACACACTACACTTTCAAAACAATTCAAAAGTGAGCTTAAGTACCTAAGAGCCCATGGATAACCATGGATGAAAAGGGTGCTAACACCTTCCCTTTTCATAACCTACCCCCCGGACCCAAAATATTCTCTAAGGTCTTTCCTGTTCTTTTATAACCTTTCCTTATGGATAAAATAAAAGTCGGTGGCGACTCTTGCTATCCGCAACATTGTTTAAAGTCAGTTCTCCCACCGTGTTACAGTCTCCCATGACGTATTTCAACCTTGTGGTTGATCAAATCTTCAAATCAACATTCAGCCCAGTCAGGGGCATACCATTCAAGATCGGGGGTGTTCCCCACGAAGTTGTTCAACCTTTTGTTGGGAAAATCCAAGAGTTTCAGTGCAAGATTCAGCCCGAGCAGGGGCATCTTCAGCAAAGCCGTGAGCGTTCCTCATGAAGTTGTTCAGCCTTTTGTTGAGCAAGACAATTCCAAGACAAACTCAGCCCAGTCAGGGGCATCCTCTTCAGAATTCATGGGCGTAACTATGAAATCATTTCAGCAAAGCTATGATCTCCAAACAAGACGGTGGGCGTACCCCGTTGATTCATTTCAATTCAATCTTCTTCTCGGGGGTTCCCCAATGAGTTGTACCCAGCAAGCGTGACCGTTGTCAATTGCCTTACTATCATCCTTTTGGTGATAGTCGAACTTCGTCAGTTCAACCTAGCCTGCATCCTTTTGGTGTTGGTAAACTTCAAATCAGTGTTGCCCTATCATCCTTTTGGTGATGACGACCTGTGCGTGTGAGTTTCGCTCCGTCATCCTTTTGGTGGTGGGTCTGGCATTTCGTCGATGTCAGATTGTGCGATAGTTTGTTTGTGTTTCGCTCCGTCATCCTTTTGGTGGTGGGTCTGGCATTTCGTTGATGTCAGATTGCGCGATATTTTGTTTGTGTTTCGCTCTGTCATCCTTTTGGTGGGGGGTCTGTCACTTGGATTGGTGATAGATTGTGCGATATTTGTTTGTGTGTGTTTCGCTCCATCATCCTTTTGGTGGGGGGTCTGTCACTTGGATTGGTGATAGATTGTGCGATATTTATTTATGTTTGTGTTTTGCTCCGTCATCCTTTTGGCGGGGGGTCTGTCACTTAGATTGGTGATAGATTGTGTGATATTTGTTTGTGTTTCGCTCCGTCATCCTTTTGGTGGGGGGCCTGTCACTTGGATTGGTGTCAGATTGTGTGATATCGTCTGTGTTTGTTTCGCTCCGTCATCCTTTTGGTGGGGGGTCTGTCATCTGGATTGGTGTCAGATTGTGCGATATTGTTTGTGTGTGAGTTTCGCTCCATCATCCTTTTGGTGGGGGGTCTGTCACTTGGATTGGTGATAGATTGTGCGATATTTTGGTTGTGTTTCGCTCTGCCATCCTTTTGGTGGTGGGTCTGGCATTTCGTCGATGTCAGATTGTGCGATAGTTTGTTTGTGTTTCGCTCCGTCATCCTTTTGGTGGGGGGTCTATCATGGTCATTAATGATAGATTGTACGATGTGTTTTGTGTTTCGCTCCGTCATCCTTTTGGTGAGGGGTCTATCATGGTCATTAATGATAGATTGTGCGATGTGTTTTGTGTTTCGCTCCATCGTCCTTTTGGTGAGGGGTCTATCATGGTCATTAATGATAGATTGTGCGATAGCTTATTTGTGTCTCGCTCCGTTATCCTTTTGGTGGTGGGTCTGGCATTTCGTCGGTGTCAGATTGTGCGATAGTTTGTTTGTGTTTCGCTCCGTCATCCTTTTGGTGGGGGGTCTATCATGGTCATTAATGATAGATTGTACGATATCTTATTTGTGTCTCGCTCCGTCATCCTTTTGGTGGTGGGTCTAGCATTTCGTTGATGACAGATTGTGCGATAATTTGTTTGTGTTTCGCTCCGTCATCCTTTTGGTGGAGGGTTTATCATGGTCATTAATGATAGATTGTACGATAGCTTATTTGTGTCTCGCTCCGTCATCCTTTTGGTGAGGGGTCTGTCGTAGTCATTAATGTCAGATTATGCGATGGTGCTTCGTGTGAGTTTCGCTCCGTCATCCTTTTGGTGGGGGATCTGTCATAGTCATTAATGTCAGATTATGCGATAGCGTGTTTTGCTCTACCATCCTTTTGGTGGTGGCAATCGATTTATGTTTGCTCTATCACCCTTTGAGCAGTAGTAGCTCGTATGTGTTTCTTCCCATCATCTTTTGATGATGTTGACTTTTTCAGGCATTTTTCTTTTCGGACAAATTCAGGGTTTTCTTTATATCCAATTGCCTTCTACTTCGAAAGAATGAGCGCCATAGTCGTTCATCTTATTCAGTCTAAGCCAATTAGATAGGGGCATCTGTCATACCTTAAATTTGTCCTACCTTTCTTACTTTTCTTGTCATTAATAACGGTGTTGCTTGGTGGTTGCTCTCTAGATGATCATTTGGCCATAGGTCATGATCCTCTGGCTATTTCTCATGTCTGGGAGTTTTGTTGGTTTGTGTTCAATGGGGTCATAAACCTTTGTGGAAGATAAGAGAAGGTTAAATCATGTTATTATGGTTAAATTTTCAAGATATGGTTGGAAGATTTGTTGCTATGATGGTGATTTCGAGTTAGGATTGTCAACCTTCAATGTATAACCAATTTGTGATTCAGGCATATGTTTAATTCAATTCACGGTGGAATTAAGATGTAAGTCGGGGTTATGTTAAATTATGATTAGAAGTTGTGATTAAAATGTCTCATGCTTATTAGATTAATTTGTTTTAAGTCATGAAAATTTATTTACGAGCAATGTCTTCCCAAAATTATTTTCGAGTTGATTCAAGATAATACAAGTTGATTCAAAGAGGGTCCAAGAGCTTTTCTCTCATATTATAACCAAATGAATCTTTGAGCTTCAAGGTCAAAATATCGGGGCGCGGGTTGCAAGAGATTCAAATTAGAAGACAATTTTGCTTGGATATAATAAAAAGGCTTGTCACAAAGTTACAAGAGTTCAACAAATCAAAAGCCCATTAAGAGGCTCATTCTTACTACTAATCTCCATACAAGTCCGAATCTAATTAGGAGTTAAAAGTGACAGTGTGAGGCATCGATTTATGATGGTCTTCTTACATTTCCAATTCGCAATAGCCATTTCAAATTCAACAAATTCACATACCACTTTCACTTTAATTAAGCCAACATGTCAATATTGATTCACACATTTCCTGCATGAATAAAGTAGTATTTTTTATACAAAGTGGTAAAGCAAAATATCCTTGCGAAGCCGGCAGTACCGTAACGTGAGGTTCGTACATAACGCATATCACCTACAAACTTTCACCCAAAAGAATCCACAATCTGCTACAAGACAAAAAAGGATATGGCCAACAAGGAGGGGCTCATGAGTCTCATACAACATCACAGCCAACTGCAGCACCGCAATCCATTTGACCCCACAATTATTCAAATCTTGATTCACTCGCAGCACATGATTCCCATTCACACCACAACCTGCAAATACAAGAAATTAAGTTACACACAGCACAACCAATAAAACCAAAAACCAGTACACCAAGCTGTGAAGAAAGAAGAAAAATAATGACAACACATAGCAGAAAAAATAACCCACATCTGCAACACATAAAGCAGAATATGCAAAACAAATTGAAAGGAAGAAGACAAATTGTGAGGGGAATTGGGGGGGACCGATAAAAACATCTTATACTACCGTAAAAATCGCGACTACCAACGCATCGCCTGCACAAAATACCAATCCATAGCTGCAACTTTCACACACACTAACGTATGGTACGATATACAGCATACCCACTCCCCATCTACTAGCTACACAAACGGAATCAAAAGGACAACATATACACCCACTCGCACGAGAAACAAATACCACAATACCGCGTGAATTTCGTACGTCCCAAACTTCTAATATCCAACTATCAGATATATATGAGCTTTTTTTTCTGTGAAAGAGGGGAGGAAAAAACCATACAAAACCTGTGGCTACCGTTTTCCTCTCTTTGAGAAAAAACAACACATGAGCCTTCATTGTTCTGGGATCGAAACGAAAAAATCATATGTGCAAAATCCTTTTCTTCCCCTTTCGAACCCAACCACGAGACTCAACGACCCAAACTGTTCTTCAAAAACCCCTTTAAAGCCCAAAAACCTGATTCTTCTTCCTGGAGAATAATAACAAATCACAAACCGCCTCCTTGAACCTTCAACGAAAACCTAAACAGAAGCCACCCCTAATCGTAACCCATTCATCCTCAAATCATCATTAAACCTCAATAACCCCTCTTCACTCTACTTCTTCCGAATACAAACAAACCCAACCACCATTGTTCTACAACAATCCTTCATCGACTCAAATCCGAACCCATTTTCCCCCCAATCTCCAAGCATCCTCTTAATTTTTTTTCAATATTCAATCACTTTCAACTCTAATGTGAAAGAGCCATAACTTTTTCCCCTTCCACCAAATCGAAAATCACCTTCAGTGAACCCATATCCCAATTTCTTCTTCTTCAAACCCAATCTTCTATTTCAACAAAAAGCTGAAACCCATAGATCTTCCAACACCTTCAACCATTAACAGAATCAAAACTCAAAAGTAAGATGAAGAGAGATTAAGATTGGACAAGAAACAAAGAGAGAGAGAGAGAGAGAGAACGCATTTGTTGAAGGTTGGGACTGAAATTTCTTAATCCTTTTGCAGTTGATTCAACCGTTCTGCATTACACCTTTTTATTTTTGTTTTTTCGCTTTTTTTAAAAAAAATATTTGGAGAATTTGAGATGTGTTTGGCTGTTTGAAATAAAAATAGGTTTAGTCTTGAGGAAAACTCTTTGTTTGCTGGGGACAAACCGAAGGATGAATATAGGCCCAACCCATGCTGTTTTTCTAAACCTCACCCCCTCTTTGTTTTTTTTGGACACCGTTTCTAGAGTTGTGAGATGACGGGTGTTATCAAAGCCCAAATGATTCTACTGCTACATACACCCCTATAGGTGTACACGCCCCATTCCCTTTTCTTTTTTTTTTTAAGTTTATTTTTATTAGATTTTTAATGTTAACCTTTTTAAGATTTTTTTTTTAAAACCACTTTGTTATTTTATTTGTTAAGTATTTTACTAAATATCTAGTTAAATATTATTTTATTTGCTTAATTATATCTTGATTATATTATTGTCATCACTTTGTATTTGCCTTGAATTTAATTTTCAATTTTATTTCAATTTTCGGTCGATGACGATCCCCGAGTTATAATTTGTCAAATTATTGACAGATAATAACAAACCCGAGACCATTTCTTTTCAAAACTTTCATTTTCGTTTTTATCCACTTTTTTCTTATTCCTTAGTCAATGATGACTTTAATGATTATTATCGGTCAAATTATTGATAGATGATAGTTCGGTCGAAACTATGTCATTTTCGCTTCAAATCATTTTTTAAACATTTTCCTCGAAAAAACTCCAAAAGAGGGAGATTCTTGAAATCTAACATTTCTTGGATCTTCGAGTGAATAATTCTCGAGGCACGCTCTTGAGTTGTTATTGATTCAATCTTTTGATTTTCTCAAATTCTCAACGTCTTTTTTCGATTAAAGTTCCGAAAGAAGGAGATTCTTGGAGTCTAGCATTCCTTGAATTTTCGAGTGAATAATTCTCAAGGCACGCCCTTTGAGTCGTTATTCACTCAACCTGTCGGCTCTTTCAGATTCAATCATTTTTAAACATTCTCCTAAGTCGAATGCTCGTCCGCATTCGCAACCCACATTTCATTCACAACTCCTCATGGTTTCGATATTAGGGGCACCCTCAGGGACTAATATCATTTCTCACAATCTTAACCCTTGACACGTCGTCAAGTCGGTCCCATCTTCGATCAGATCCTCGACACGTCGTTGAGCTACTTCAAAACAACTTCCTTTTGGCCTCGCATGCCATTTTCTCAATTCGATCCTTTCAAAAACACTTTTTTTTAAACTTACGAAAGAGAGATATTCTTAGAATCTAGCATTCTTTGAATATTCAAATAAGTAACTCTCGAGGCGCCCCCTTGAGTTGTTATTAGTTCATTCTTTCGATTTCAAAACATCCAACTCTTTATCTTCAACTTATTCAGTTAATTCCCGAAAGAACTGAGTTCTTGGAATCTCGCATTCCTTGAATTCTTGAGTGACAAGCTCTTGAGACGTGCTCTTGGGTTGCTTGTCAGTCACCCTTTCGTCTCAAACTCAAACTTCAACCCTTTTCAAACCTCACCTTTTCGTGGTTGTTACCACGAACTACAGACGCTCTGATTCTTTATTCGTTCTTGAATATAAGATACGTAGGCACAAGATTGCGATGATCTTGGCGAACACACTTCCATCTTTCTCCATTATTCTTTCCACACTTTTTCCAACCTTTCCCATAGTCGAACTACGACGCTCTGATTTCTCATTCTCATCCGAATGAGCATACGTAGGCACAAGGGCCCCAATCCTTGGCGAGCACCCTATCTTCTAACCACCCATCTCTCCTTAGTGTCTTTAACCTTTTACCCTACCAATTCTACCTTTAACAACGAGAAGAAAACAAGTAAACTTAAACAACACTCCCCACATTTACCTTAAGAGGTTCTCGTCGAGTACGACGGACGTGAGGGGTGCTAATACCTTCCCCTCACGTAACCGACTCCCGAACCCGGAACTTGGTTGCGACAGCCCTGTTCCTATCCTTTCGTTTCAAGAGGTTTTCTCGATATTTTCCTCTCCCGTCTATTTGGGAAAAATAAAGTTCGGTGGCGACTCTGTCGAACCGCATTTCCGCGCCTTTCGCGCGAGGGTCGTTTCTCCGAAATGTCTCCGTGATTTTTCGAGGTGCGACAGCTGGCGACTCTGCTGGGGACATTTTGCTCCATGCAAAGAGAGAGTCGAGCCTATCTTTTGGTTTGTGAGGAGTGTTTGTTTGCTTTCCTTTTCGTTTATGTATTTGTTCTCTTGTGGATTTTATTTATGCTTGTTATCTTGGTTACCTGTTGATTCTTGGGATGACATCATGAGTAAAGCTCTACGCCCGAGCTTTGGTAAAAGCAGAGAGAACACTTAGTTTAGAATTGGTAGTCGAGTAGTGTTAGTCACCAAGGATGCGCTCCTTGTGTGCCTAGCATGAAAGCTCCTCCAGAGGAGACCTATTCGTAGATCTCGTTGTAACACAGCTAGCCTGTTGCACGACTTGATTAATGAAGGGTCCGTGATTCTGGGAACCTTTTGTTAGCACCAGTTCCGATATTGGTGGTCGTGTAGTGTTAGTCTCCAAGGACTCGCTCCTTGCGCGCCTAGCATGAGGACCCCGCTCAGGAGAGACCTTATCGTCATTATCGTCGTAATACAGCCAGCCTGTTGTGCAACGCTAATACGACCAGTGTCCGTGATCCTGGGAACCAAACGTAGAAACCATCATGTGAGTGGGTTTATGGATAGAATGTTTAGATCTTCTCGCATAGGTCGTACCTGTCATTTTTTCTTTGAGCAGGAATTATGGTTACTTATCTATCACAGTTACTAGCTTCAGGAGCTGTTCGAACTATGATCTTGTGATCCTGGATCTTGTATCTTGCATTGCATCTTGCATATCATTCGCATTGCATTTCATATGTTGTGCATTTTACATTTCCAGTCCTTCAACAGAATCTTATGTCTTCGTTCCTTCCTCTCTAGTAAATCAAGCTGATTCCTCGACACCAATACGCAACTAGAGCCAATACCAGACGAATGATGGAGCAGATTCAACAGGAGCAAGTCGACTTCAGGGAAGAATTGGATTTTATGAAAGGAAAGATCGACCAGATCCTCGAAGCCATCCTCGCAGCCAGGAGAGAGGAAGAACAGCGTGAAGCTGCCGCTGTCGTCAACAACAATGGTCAAGGACAAGGGTCTACTGCCATCCCTTTGGTTCCAATTCCAAATTCTCATGGGATGCCTTTGAACTTCAACAGCGCAATCGAAGGAAACACTTCTCAGCCAATCCCAGCGCTTGGAATTACTGTTGGAGTTATCCCGCAGGCCCAGCCTACTGCTGTGCAGATCCCAGCTTCCCATATCGAAGATACTCTGATGGATCAGTATGACGACGTTCAGAACTATCATGCTGCTATTCCCATCGCCAGTCCTGTTGCCGCTCAGGATTCAGAAGCCATGAAGATGTGCCGAGATCTAGCCGAGAAACTCCGAGCCATGGAGGGGCATAACTCAAATTCTTTCAGTGCTCTGGAATTGTGCTTGGTGCCTGATGTTGTCATTCCTCCCAAGTTCAAGGTGCCCGAATTTTCGAATTACAAAGGTCTCAGTTGCCCGAATTATGCTTGGTGCCTGATGGTTTAGGTCTCAGTTGCCCGAATTTACAAGTTGCGACAACTTTGGTTCTGTCGTAGAAACGTGTGTCACCAGGCGCTACTGCAACGGTTGCTAAAACCACCACTCCAGCTGTCGTTATAAGTTGCGATGGTTAGGAAACTGACGTAAATTGCATGTAACAAGGGTTCAAACCGTCGTAATTATATTTACTATTTTTAAATAAACTACGCTAGTTGCGATGATTTAAACCGGTGTAATTTTATCTATAAATTTTTTTTATAATAATCTTTTTTTTATTTAAATTATTTTCCTTTCAATTTTATTTTATAATATTATTTTTTAATTAAATTATTATTATTTTTTGATAATATTTCTATAATTTTCTATCACTTTTCAACATAACAAAATTTCGATTATTCTTGTAGAGGACTATCAGGAGGTTTCAACACCACTACTACTTATAATCCATTTAATGGAAATGTATATGATTCCTAATATTTTGATACCTACTAGCCCATGCAATTACAAAACCTGTGACTTTGGAAGTATGAAGTACCTGAGTAGTTATATCTACATCACAAGGATATATTAAAATGGTATTAATACAAATAAAGGTAACTAGTACAATTTTTACAACAAAAAAAAAGATTAATATAAAAATTTAGCAAGAGAAGAATAAACCTATAAAAATTTAGCAAGAGAAGAATAAAGCTCCTAGTTCCTAGCCACTAACAAAAGCACCCATTGATACAATTGCATCATTTATAAAGTCAACAGCTTTTTGTAGCGGTAAAAATCGTGAGTGTAAGTTATTAATTAACTTAACTCAAAAAACAAGAGTCGCCACCGCACTTTTATTTTATCCAAATAAAGGAAAGGAAAAAGAGCGAACAAAACCAAAGAGTTCTAAAATAAGAACACGAGACAGAGATCGAGGTAAGGGGGTTGGTTACGCAATGGGAAGGTGTTAGCACCCAAAACGTCTATAGTACTCTATAGGAGCCCTTTGAAATATTTACGCTTTTTGGTTTGAAAATGGTTTGTTTGAAAAGAGATTGGGGAGATGAGAAGAGAATTATTTTTTAGATTTTTGTGTTTGGAGAGACCTATCGTCTAATGCCTACGTACCCATAAAGTGCAATATGGAATCAAAACCCCGTAGTTCGTGGTACAAATGACAAAAATTTGTTGGTTTTGATTGATTTTAGATGTAAAGACAAGTCGTCATTTCAAGGAGAAAACTGCGACTATCCACCCACGAGTATTAAGACGACATCTGCGTCACATAAAGATGGAGGATTTGCTTGGATTATCAACAAGACTATCACTCAACATCAACGTGGAAAATGTCAAAGTCTTAATAATATGGGGAATAGGAGATTTACATCTCAATTATAGAAATGAATCATGTCTAAACTTTATGAAAAGTTTTAAAGTGAAAAAGTGCATAAAGGCACAAAAAGAGTTGATGAGTTTTTGTATTTTTTATGTCTTTTGAAATTGGTCAAAACATGATTAACATTGATTGACTTTTATTGAGAAAAAAAAAACAAAGTTTAAAAATCACTTGACGAAAGTCAAGGTTTTATTGCAAAAGCGGTTTTTTGAAGTTTGAAACCAAGAAGGTTTTGAAAGAGGGAGAAAGTTTTGAAAATTTAAGAAGGGGAGGAGATGAAGTGACTATCCTAAAAACCAAAATAAGAGCTAGAGTTAAGAAAGATCTAACCGACTCGTAGCACACTCCATAGCAAGCAAAAAAGAATTCCATCCGATTTAAAGCATAAGCTAATGAGCGAGCCAAATAAAGGCTAAGATCCACAATACTCCAAGCATAGGAATGAGAGCCCTAATTCTAAGTCCAAAGGTCTATAAAGTCCAAGGTCTAAGAGTAGTCCAAGAGCATAACCACAAAGTTAATAGCACCAAAGTTTTTTAGATGTTTCATCCTTTATTAGTGTTTTGAACAAAGTATGGTCCAAGTGGACAAAGAGAAAATGACATAAACATAAACAAAGATATGGTATGAAATGATAATATGGAAACATAAAAGTAAGAAATAAGGAGTAAGAAGAGAATATAAACAAAATTAAACAAGGATATTGTTAGTGAATTAGTGGTTAGTGGTTAGAACATATGATCAATGATGATTAATTCTTGCACTTAGACCAAGATTAATGAAAATTCATTAGAGGATTGATAGAATCAAAGCCTCCTAACAATGATTTTCATAGGTATTGGAGTTAAGACAAGCAACTAATCATACTTGGACTTTTAAACGTAAGTTTGAGCCACGAATGATCATTTTCCGATTAAGGGACACTTTAGCGCTATGTTAAGCAATCGTAATCGGGTTTATGTAGAAACCACGACTATCTGAGGCCGGTCAATAAAATGTTAGTGTTAATACATGTTAGAGAAGTGATATGTAAATCACTCTCCTAAAACATGCCACACAAAAAGAAAAGAGGTAGTGATCTC
This sequence comes from Lathyrus sativus, assembly GCA_963859935.3. Classification (NCBI taxonomy): domain Eukaryota; kingdom Viridiplantae; phylum Streptophyta; class Magnoliopsida; order Fabales; family Fabaceae; genus Lathyrus; species Lathyrus sativus. Next base: position 586,684,416 of record OZ012738.1, read on the forward strand.
ATCACAATCAAGATTTTTAATTAATTAATCAAAGGTAATCTATCACTATTCCAAAGTAAGGAGAATTATCTCAATGATTATTCGTCCATAGATTTGAAATAATGAAGATTAAACAACCTTGATAATCAACAATCTATGATCCATAGATTTCATCGATCAAAAGAAAAATAAGAAGAAGAAGAACTAAAATGAAAAGAAACCACAATTTGGATCTTAAATCGATTAAATCATCATCAATATCAATCACCTCTTTTGGTGGATAAAATCGACACCCAAAGTCCATTGATATTGATGAGATCTTATCAAAATTTAAAATCCAAAACAACCAACAATTAGCTCAAAACAAAAGTTTTTAAATAAATTTTTTAAGAGCTCTTTTAAAAAAATTTAAAATATTAACTAGTAAAAAAAAGAAATAACAAAATAAAAGGAAGAAAGAAAAATATATTTGAAATAATAAAGAAAAACGAAAAGGAAAAAGAGAAATAGAAACCAAAACATCAGAAACAACTTCTTCTTCAAAACTTCACGCGACACCGTTCACCATGGCTATGAATTCAAGCTCAAATCAAAGCGACGGGATGCGAAACTAACACGGTTGTGATCGGAATCAAAAGCTCTTCATAACAGTATAAACAATTCAAGGAAATATGCAATGACGAACTCGAATCGAGAAAACGAAATCCATTGAACTACCTTCAAAATCACAGGTAAGAAATCAATCCAAACTTCTTCTTGCTTCTTTTCTTCTTCTGAACGAATCTATGGTTGAATTGCTGTTGTTGAAGACAATTATGGAATCAAGTTATGAATCCTATTGAAGCTGATTTTTGAAGAAACCGTAATGAGGAAAATGGAAGTTTGTGATAAATTTGGCAGAGCTTCAATGGCTCTCTGAGCTTGAAGAAAAGAGTGAACAAGGCTCTCTATTTATAGAATGAGAGTGAGGGAGAGTGATTTGCGTTTGAATCCTTTTTCTGCGTTTTGTATTTGGTGCGTTGTGTGAACCGCGTGTAATTTTTCATGTCGTTTTGATCTTCGTTTTGCAGCTCACGAAGTCGTTTTTTTTCCTTTTCACTTTTTCAGCTCACTTGGGTGACGTGGATTATTTTTCAGCTGGCTCATATGCTATTTATTTTTTGTTTCAGCTTGTGAATATGGCTTGGTTAATGGCTCACACTGATTGATGGCTGAAGTAGTGATATATTTCACTTATTTCATATGGACTCAGTTCCTCTGGTGCAGGACTGGAGTTTTGCGGTTGTTGCTGGTTCTGAATTATACAGGGATCGAGTTCGGTAGTACGGCAATACCATTCATACCAGAATCTTCCTTGCTCATCTCTTCATGCACAATTTTCCAAGAACACGCTTCGTCTCTCATTGTGGAAAATTTGACAAATCATAGTGATGTGGAGCTATATCTACTAATCATTCACCGCGTATATTTGTCACAGTATTTGTCTATCCACCAAATATGCATTCTGCAAGTTTGATTCCCGATAGCTAGCCATAACCATTTGTTGTTCCTTCAACTACTTGGCAACATCCCTAGCAGATGAACCAGAGACTTCAATCCAAGTTTTGGAGAACAAGGCACAGGCTGACAGCATAAATACCAGGTAGAACAATGCATGGAAAGGATTGGCTGCCATATCAGCTAAGCTGGATGGTGCAGTTATGTAGTATGCAATGCCACCAACAAGAATAGAGTGACCATCGCCATATTCAGATTCCTTCCATTTTCCCAACAGATCCACAATGAAGTTTCCGGCATACTTTCTATGTAGCAGCTTGGAAAGGAAGTAGAGATTGGAAACAAAGGCAGACTGAAGAATTATGGGCATGTTGGAGGTGTAAAACAACTTGATTGGATATGAGCCATGTTGTCCACGAGCATTCTTTGACCTTACAGGCAAAACCACACGGAAACCTTGGAAGTATATCACAATTAGGAAGATCAGGACAGTCACCAGCAGATTTGTGACATTAGGAAGATTCTGCCGATAAGATGCTTCCTGGTGAGCATGAGCCTTGTCTGTTCTAGTTATCAACGAGTGGAATAGAGCAATTACAGCACCCTCAAACTCAGCTCCTCGGCCACTATTAGTGGTAGTGGGACTAAATGATTTCCATATAATGTTTTCACAGATATTAGTGGCAATGAATAGAGAAATTCCAGATCCCAAACCATAACCTTTTTGAAGGAGCTCATCTAAACATAATGACAATGATACCAGCAAAAAAGAGCTGGAGGATGATGAGGATGGCATTTCCCACTCCAAGTTGGCCCATACTACCATACATCCCAGAAAGAACATAGGCAACAGCCTCTCCAACAGCTATCAAGATGCCAAGAAGTTTCTGTGCACCATTTAAGAGAGCACGATCCTCCCTTACATTGTTGTCCACTTCAATGATCTTTGACCCAGCCAAAATTGCATCACCAATCCAGAAGTAACGATGAGGGTGATTCCAAGCTCCATAACAGTTCTACGGTTTGAAGCTAGGATAACACGCATCCAATAGAATGGATCAGCACCCGTAGTTGAGTGTATTCCATACAGAGGGAGCTGACTACACACCAGAAAAATGAACAGGGCGATCACAATATATATGACCTTCTCTTTAAATGGCACTTTCCTATCAGCAGTCTGAACTTCAGGAAGGAATGGTAGAAAAGGTCTGACTAAGTGAAGCACCCTAAACACACCTCCCATCTTACCAGATTAAACTAATTTAACCTATCGATTGAGAATAGGGATTGCGTAGAGTGCAGAAATGGAGAAATTAAGTTCCGCTGCTACGGTGAGAACTGGATCTCGATATCACCCGCTTCTCTGCCAGTCATGCTAGCTAAAAATACTAAGCACGATTGTACATTATCTCTCACAATGATAGAGGCATTCTAGATGAATTACGAAATCCGTATGCTTTGAACGAGTGAAGAATACAAGTGTTTCAGCAAACACACTTAAAGCATCAAGGGCAGCTTTGGCATGTAGTCCGTTTTCATCTGCCAGTACATTAACTAAAGCATCTAAGAATTCCAAAGGATCCAGCTCCTTCAGATTTGAACAAACACTAGATTTTATCCTAGAACCAACATGCACGGATAGCGATGAACCCATTGTCGCTGCTGATACATTGCTGAATGAAGAATCGACATGAAATATCATCGCAAAATGGCGACATATATTGACAACAAAATCATCTGCAGAATCTGTGAGATCTGGCTCACCATAGGCAACAATGATAGTCATTAAGAGAATCTTGAAAACAGATTTCTCAGCCATAAGTTGAGTCTTCGTCTTAACTCCTAAGTCAGCCTTTACATCAATTGGCTCAGACCTGCGTGAAGAATGATCAACCGTAGAAGCCATCAATGTAGATAGCTGTTTGGATGTGCTTCCCTCATCAGTAACAGTTCCAGGTAAATTGAGTTGAGATGATAAGCACACACAAATGAACTTTAGAGCCTGCTTTCGAGAATCTACTTCCATATTTTCAAGGGCAGGACCTCTTGCAATTGCAGCACATAAATCCCATATGTTGCCATGTCCTCTTCTGGCCAAAACAAGACAAATATCAGATGCCAATTGTAAATCACCAGAAACTGCAGCTTCTCTAGCAATAGCTTCTTCAACAGCTGATACATCATCGGCAGACCTCAAGCCAAGAAGTCTGGCAACCTCAACAAGCTCCTCAACATGAAAATATGCTCTAGTTTGATTTGTGATTGCCATTTTTACAATTTCCATAGGATCTTTTATTTGCCTGAATTGCATGGGCAGAATATTCACCCCAAGGTTTGGAAGCTTAACTGTAAGTGCCTCAATAATATTCGCCTCAGCCTTCACATTTCCATTACTTGGATATAAATTAAGACATTCTTTAGCTTTCCAGACTTCGGAACAAGAAATACTTGAAGCTGAGAAAAAGTACTCCCTAGCTGCTTGAATGACAAGGTTTTCTGCCTTCTCTGATGCCAAAGAAACAGAACTTGTACCCTTCAAGTAATTACGTGCAAGAGAAAACTTCCCAGCTTTAAGCAGTCCTCTGCAAAACTCAATCAAAATATATTCTAGGTCCAGAAAAGGAAATGCCTTTTCCCTCAAGTACTGCATATCACGCCACATGCTGGCCCATTCACTATCTGATCGGCCAGGCTGACGGCGAATAAATTTAGAAAGAATAAGGCGAATATTCTGTTTCACACCCTTTTCATCTGATTGTCAGTATGTAGAACATTATCTCTGAAGTGGATTCCCGTCTCTGCCTTTATTTGTACATTTGTATTTGGACTTTGAACTTTGACAAATGTCCTGTCTTGTTAAACTCTTGACAACTTTGAATGAATGCCTTAAATCTTCAAGTAACTTGTATTCCAAGTAAGCCATATGCATATCTCTTTTAAAAACAAATTCTTAAGAAATTGATGTCATGATGAACCCAAAGATCAATACCCTCAACCATGCTTTAGAAGCACTTGGAAATGGCACACTTGAATGAACACTTTGGATTTGCATCCCAAAACAAACATCTTGATTAAACATCCATCAAACTTGACCTATACAGACAAAACTTTGAATCTTTGATTAAAACTGGGCCAAACTTTTCATAGAACACTACTTGAAAGCTTGATGAATTGTGATACACGACAACTTGACCTTGAACAAACACATTGCCTGAGAAAATAGCCCACCGCCACAACCAATTTGTAATTGAAGCAATCTCTTGATAGTTCGACCAAGATGAGGTCAAACTTCCATCTGATTTAGACTCGAATGAATGTCTTTGCCATTAATCTCCTTGCAAAACCCTAAACACACAGAGAAGAAGAAGAAACAAACAAATTGAAAAATATTTTTGGTATTTTGGTTAGAGGTTAGTAAACATAAAGCAAGTAGAAAACACAAGTGCGCTGAGAGAACCAAAAAGTATGGTCTTGTTTGTGTATGCAAAAATGAAAATGCAATGTGGGATCTTAGGGGTAAAAAATTTGGGTATTACAGCTGCCCCTATTTAAGATTCTTCTATAGGGAGATATGAAGATTGACATCTTTGTCTCGACCAGATAGAAGAGACTTAAATATAACAATAAACCCAATTTTTGGCCCTAAGAGACCACAAAATGATATGGTTATGCTAATGGTATGCAAACACAAGACCTCCGCGGGGAGAAAATGCCACAGGAGACAAACAAAAAAAACTCGGGAGAAAAAGAAGAAAAGAGATTCCACAGGGGAAAACAAAAAAAACAAGACCCTAATTCGATAAAAGAAAGGAAACGACTCAACGGGGAAAGAGATACCAACTGCCAGTTACTGGGCGAAGATATTCGAACCGAAGAGAATAGGTAAAATACTTTCTACTGGTTACTGAGTAGAAAATAAGTGCAAAAAACACAAGAGAATTGTTATCTACCAGTTACTGGGTAGAAAACAAAGAAATGTATTACTTATTACCAGTTACTGGGTAAAAAGTAATCCACTCGTTGAAATATAATCAACTACCTGTTACTGGGTAGAAAACAGAGATATATTACTTATTACCAGTTACTGGGTAAAAAGTAATCCACTCATTGAAATATAACCAACTACCTGTTACTGGGCAGGAAAAGAAGCAACGCTAAGTACTGGTTACTGAGTATTTTAGCGGGAATAATAAACTTGAATAAAAGGGGTTACCAACTATCGGTTACTGGATAGGGTAAACAACATGTCAACTACCTGACACTGGGTAGGACGGACTCGACTACCTGTTACTGGGTAGGAGAAAGAGATATATCATCAACTACTTGTTACTGAGCAGCTCCAAACACACAACAAACTTCTCAAATAAAGAGACAACCGTTTGTCGGAAAAAGATATTAACAACTCTGTCGGGGATCTTTAAAAGAGATACGAGCAGGTTGAACCATGCAATAGAATTCTCATCGGGAGTTATTCCACAGAAATTCCAATTGACAGAAAAGCTAGTCAGATAAGGATCTATCACTTCACAATAAACTTCTCTGTTGAGGACAAGCCAGAGAAATGCTATTTATTGAGAAGGTAAATTTCTGGAGATTACACAAGCTGCTCAAATAAAGAGGCTTCCACATGAAGTTGCATAAGTAATTACCAAGAGAGTGTTATCAAAACACTACTGGGAAAATCAAATCTTCACCTTCTGTTGGGGATCAATAACAGATTCCTGCTGAGGAAAATAAATCCTCAAAAATACCTTCTCGTCATCCCGGTTTCACAGCCCAGGGAAAACCAAAGTAACTGCTGCAAGAGACCAAAGTTCAATCCAGGAACAAACTGGAAAGAAACGGTCAAACAAGACTCGACCCAATGAGGAAATAACTCAACTGGGGAACAATTCCATCCAGATAAAAACTGGGGAGGAAAGCTAAACAAAACATCTTCCACGAGGCATAAACTCAGTGGGGAATTAAAAATGATAGGTATTTTCTGCTTAGAGGTCGACACTCTAATGAAGAGAGGACATACGCATTCCGCGAGATAACAATGTCGGGAAAAGGGAAATACCAACAAAAAATGCAGGATGCACAATGCAACCAAGACATGCTATGCTCAACCAAAATGAATACGCATGCAATGAGTATGAATATGTTGATAAATCAGACAAAAAGGGCAAACAGAGGGTGAACAAAACACCACAACACCACTGAAATACTCGGCTAATCTCTGCAAGTTAGAAATATCATTGGAGATCGTGCTGGGGATCAGCAACAGAAAATCTGCAAGAGATACACAAGAGCCATCAAAGGAAAATAAATCCTACTACAAGGCTCAAACCTCGTTGAGGAAATGGAGATACCGCTTGGGGAGGAGACCCCGAAGATCAATCTTCAACCATCAATAATTCAACAATATGAACTCCGCTTCGAGAGAAAAAAACTGTTGGAGAAAACAAAGCAACACAAATCTTCCAACCCTGCCAGGGGAATAAGAAGTTAACATTATAGCAAAAAGTCAAACTATGGGGGATTTTAAATCAACACCTAATCACAAGGTGAGAGAAAACCCGACAGGTGATTGCTATGTCAACACTTCTCAACATGGTTCTCTACTTAGGGAATAATCCAAAGAAAATGTGCATAACCTCCGCTAGGAATCATCAAAGACAAATCTCCGCCTGGGCAAAAACATCAAGGAGAAGTGGTCTTCAAATTTCTCAATTGTCCGATCATTTGAATCAAGACTTTGCTGTGGAAAACCGTTCAACACTCGTCTGGTTTATCCAAAGAAATAAAACTTTGCTAAGGGAATATCAACAAACTCTACTGAAGAGACCTCAATATAGCTCAAATGGGGAAACATCAACACAACTCTAATGGGGAGCTGCCAATAAATACTATCGAGAGGCAAGAAAGAACCCTGCTGAAGAGAACACTTACGCTTTTCGCTTTAAGATTCTACCATTCTTGGGATTACTGTTGACATCCTTTCTTTTATTTTCACAAATCAAAGAAAAATGTTTTTTATAATTTTCAAAATTTAAATCAATTATTCACATTTGTTTCAAAAATCATTATCAAAAATAAAATGAAATTCTATAAACAGAAACAAAATAAGAATTGCAAACAAAGGGACAAAGGCCCAAATTCTATTGATAGAATGGTAGTCCGCAAATGGCGTAACTCCATGGATCATTACAAAGTTTGAAAAATCGTAAGTACAATGGAAAGTTCTACATTGAAATACAATGACCATTATTCTCCCTAACAACTTTGAATTCCAACTTTGCTTGAGACTTCAGCGAAGAATATCTGAAGTAAAATCTTTGATAGGAAATGTTGCTTCAAACGATCAAGACTGGCCAAATGCAGTTACTTGCCATGATCCCTAACTTTTGCCTAGATTGCCCTCTCGGGTTTTCAATCTACCGGGATAATTATTTCTGTTTTGTCTCTAATTTTTGCCTGGACCGCCCTTTCGGGTTTTCAATCCACCGAGACGCTCATTTTTGCCTAAGCTGCCCTTTCAAGTTTTCAACTTAGCGAGCTGTTCTTTTATTTTTTAGGCGAAGTATTTCTTGACTGCATCGGCATTCACAGGACGAGTGAACTCTTCTCCATCCATAGTTGTAAGAATTAATGCACCGCCAGAGAAGGCTCTCTTAACAACATATGGGCCTTCATAATTAGGAGTCCACTTGCCCCTAGAATCAGTAGTAAAAGTCGAGATCTTTTTGAGCACGAGGTCACCTTCTCTGAACACACGGGGTCGAACCTTCTTATCAAATGCTTTCTTCATTCTTTGTTGATATAATTGGCCATGACACAAGGCCGTCATTCTTTTCTCTTCAATCAGATTCAACTGGTCGTATCTATTTTGACACCATTCAGCCTCGGACAATTCAGTTTCCATCAAAACTCTCATAGAAGGGATTTCAACCTCTATCGGGAGCACTGCTTCCATGCCATAAACAAGAGAAAAAGGGGTTGCCCCTGTTGAAGTGCGAACAGATGTACGATACCCATGCAGAGCGAAAGGAAGCATATCATGCCAATCCTTGTATGTAACAACCATCTTTTGAATAATCTTCTTAATGTTCTTATTAGCAGCTTCAACAGCCCCATTCATCTTGGGTCTATAAGGAGAAGAATTATGATGCTCAATTTTAAACTCATCGCATAATTCTTTCATCATCTTGTTATTTAAATTCGACCCATTATCAGTGATGATCTTGCTCGGAACACCATACCGACAGATGATTTGATTCTTGATAAACCAGACCACTACTTGCTTAGTCACATTTGCATATGATGCCGCTTCAACCCATTTGGTAAAATAGTCAATGGCCACCAATATGAAACGGTGTCCGTTCGACGCTTTAGGCTCAATCATTCCAATCATATCAATGCCCCACATTGAAAAAGGCCATGGAGAAGAGATAACATTGAGAGGAGTTGGAGGCACATGAATCTTGTCAGCATAAATCTGGCATTTATGGCACTTTTTCACATATTTACAACAGTCAGATTCCATTGTCAGCCAATAGTAACCTGCCCTTAACATCTTCTTAGCCATCGCGTGTCCATTGGCATGGGTGCCAAAGGATCCTTCATGGATTTCTTTCATCAACATATCTGCTTCGTGTCTATCCACGCATCTGAGCAAGATCATGTCATAATTTCTCTTATACATCACATCATCATTCAAAAAGAAACTACCAGCCAATCTTCTCAAAGTTTTCTTATCCTTCTTGGATGCCCCAAGTGGGTACTCTTGATTCTGAAGAAAGCATTTAATATCATAATACCATGGTTTATCGTCAACAACCTCTTCAACTACAAACACATGAGTTGGTCTATCAAGACGCATCACACTAATCTTTGGCACATCATTCCAATGATTTACCACAATCATGGAGGATAAAGTCGCTAAAGCATCTGCCATTTGATTCTCTGCTCTTGGTATATGGTGAAACTCAACTTTATTGAAGAAAGTTGACAATCTTCTTGCATAATCACGATAAGGAATCAAATCAGGTTGACGTGTCTCCCACTTCCCTTTAATCTGATTAATCACTAAAGCTGAATCTCCATACACATCCAGAATCTTGATTCTTAAATCAATAGCTTCTTCCAAGCCCATAATACACGCTTCATACTCAGCCGCATTATTTGTGCAATTGAAAACCAACCTTGCAGTTAAAGGAATATGAGAACCATGAGGAGTAACAATAATTGCACCAATACCTCTGCCATATTCATTAACCGCCCCATCAAAAATCAAACCCCAACGTGATCCAGGCTCAGGTCCTTCTTCATGTAATGGTTCCTCACAATCTTTAACCTTTAGATACATCACATCCTCATCAGGAAAGTCAAACTGAATAGGTTGATAATCATCAATTGGCTGGTGTGCCAAATGATCAGCCAAAACACTGCCTTTTATCGCCTTTTGAGTTCGATACTCGATATCATATTCTGATAACAACATTTGCCAACGAGCAATCCTCCCAGTTAAAGCAGGCTTTTCAAAGATATACTTGATTGGATCCATTTTAGATATCAACCAAGTTGTACAATTCAACATATACTGACGGAGGCGCTTGGCAGCCCAAGCTAGAGCACAACATGTCTTTTCAAGCATCGTGTACCGAGACTCACAATCAGTGAATTTCTTGCTTAAATAATAAATGGCAAATTCTTTTCTCCCAGATTCATCTTGTTGACCCAGAACACAACCCATAGACTCTTCTAGCACGGTCAAATACATGATAAAAGGTCTTCCTTCTACGGGAGGAGACAAAATAGGAGGTTCAAGTAGATACTCTTTAATTCTTTCGAAAGCTTTCTGACAATCTTCTGTCCAGACACAAACCTGATCTTTGCGGAGAAGTTTGAAAATCGGTGCACATGTGGCAGTCATATTGGATATAAATCGAGAGATATAGTTCAAACGTCCCAAGAATCCTCTTACTTGTTTTTCTGTTCTGGGTGCAGGCATCTCCTGGATAGCTTTAACTTTACCAGGATCAACCTCAATGCCTTTCTGACTGACAATAAAGCCTAACAATTTTCCAGAACAAACACCAAAAGTGCATTTATTAGGATTCAGACGGAGCTTAAACTTTCTCAAACGTTGAAACAACTTCAATAAATTTTTAATATGATCTTCTTTAGTCTTCGACTTACAAATCATATCATCCACATAGACCTCAATTTCTTTATGCATCATATCATGGAACAGAGTGGTCATAGCTCTCTGGTACGTTGCACCAGCATTTTTTAAACCGAAGGGGATCACTCTGTAACAGAATGTTCCCCAGGGTGTAATGAATGTTGTTTTTTCCATATCCTCAGGTGCCATCTTTATTTGATTATAACCGGAAAATCCATCCATAAATGAAAAGATATTGAACTTAGCAGTATTATCTACCAACAAATCAATGTGTGGTAGTGGAAAATCATCTTTTGGACTTGCTTTATTCAAATCTCTATAGTCAACGCACATTCGGACTTTTCCGTCTTTCTTTGGAACAGGCACGATATTGGCCACCCATTGAGGATATTCGACGGTCACAAGAAAACCAGCATCAATCTGCTTTTGAACCTCTTCTTTAATCTTCACCGCCATGTCAGGATGAGTTCTTCTCAATTTCTGCTTCACGGGTGAACATTCAGGCTTTAATGGCAAATGGTGCTCCACAATACCAGTATCAAGACCAGGCATGTCTCGATAGGACCAAGCAAACACGCCAACATATTCTCTAAGAAGCTCTACCATCCTCTTCTTAACATTTGACTGAAGCAGTGCCCCAATCTTGACTTCTTTCTTATCATCATCGGAACCCAGATTAACCAATTCCACCGGCTCTTCATGAGGCTGAATGGCCTTCTCCTCGTGCTCAAGCAATTGAGAAATCTCATCAGGAATTTCTTCAATATCCTCCTCTTCCGCTTCAAACACATGGAACTCAAAGTTGGGAGGGGGCATATGGTCATTGTTTCCAATGGGTTTAACAATCAATCTGCACAATGATTTTATGTTTGATTTTAGAATATGAACAAAACAACAAAAAAATGAAAATATTATGCAGATAAGAGTGATTATAACATTATTATACTTTTTTCGGTTTTTTATGTTACCATTTTTCAGAAATAAAGCAAAAAAGGAAAACAGCATATGGATAAACAGAAGAACATTTTATTGATGATGATAAAAGTTGAAACAAAGCCCTCACAAATTCACTTTCACCTTGGGCAGAGTGAAAGTGTAACACCCATTTTAATTATTTAGTCACTTTATTATTATTTTAAAAATTATATGTTGGTGTGCCCTTTGGTGGGGGTGTATTTGATGATGTTTGGTGGGTGTCCCTAATGTGGGAGGACTATTGGTGATATTTTGGTGTGAAATATAGTAATATAAAAATAATAGTAACATTGGTGGGGGTGTTATTATTATTATTATATTTATTATATTTGTTACTATTATTAATATTATTATTATTTTGGTGAAATAATAATATTAGTATTATTATATTATTATTATATTATTTTTATTAATATTATTATTATTATTGGTGTGATAATATTATTATTATTATAATTATAATTATTGTTGGGTGTATCACTATTATTATTATTATGTTGAATATTACTATAATATTATAATAGTATTATATTATATTATATTATTATTATTATTATAATGATTATTATAATTATTATTATTAGAATTATTATTGGGAATATTAGTGGTTGGAATAAGTAAAATAAGAGGTGAAAGGGTTATTGGGAAGTTAGAATGGAAATATGAAAAGTCACGATAGAAACCGTGAGGAAGGAAATATGAAGGGGTAGCAAGGAGATATTAGAAAAGTTGGAATGGAGAGGAAAGGGATTACCATAGGCGTGAGATATTGGTGTGATAATAATAATAGTATTATTATTATTATTATTATTACTATTATTATTATTAGTGTTATTATTATTATTATTATTAAAAGTATTATTATGATTATTGGAGAGATAATAATATTATTATTATTGTTATTATTAATAGTATTATTATTATTAAGATTATTATTATTATTATCATTATTATTATTATTAGAATTATTAATATTATTATTATTATTATTATTATTATTATTATTATTATTAATATGTGGTATTATTAATATTAGTAAGATTATATTAGTATTATTATTATTATTAAGATTATTAATATTATATTATTTTATTAGTTATTATTATTGGGATTAGAATAATTAAAAAGGGAAATAGAATATGAGGGGTTAGGAGAGTTACGATACATTTTAGAAAATTGAGAAAAAAGAGCGATAGAAAGAGAGAAGAGGAAAGAACGAGGAAAGTGAAAAAGAACGAAGGAAAAAGGGAACGAAGAACGGAAGAGGAAGGAGAAGGCCAAGAGACCAATTCTAGGAGGAATTCTATCGATCGACCAATTGTCAAGGTAAGGGGGGAGAAATTTGATTGGGAATGGTTTATACATGTATAGGGTAGAGGGGATTCCTTAACCCCGTAGGAATTTATCGTTATATAAAGTTTTATATTGGCATGTTTGTGATTGTGGATTGATGTTGATGAATTATTGATTTTGGTGTATAGGCTGAGGTGTTGGTTTAGGGAGGTTCTGAGTAACCTCAGAGACTTTTGGTGAGATGTTTGAATTGGTCTCGTGTGATCCTTCTAGCCTTGCTGTAGTGTGAAAATGATGAGTATGGGATATAACTTGTGTACTTGGGGATAGTACGCGTTTCCCTTAATATTGTTGGTGAGCAATTAGTAATGTATATGTGTGTAGTGATCAGTAGGATCGTGTATCCCCGAGTGGGGGGGGGGGGACGTAGTTATATCCGGTGTGATAGTATGAATTCGTTTACTATCTGATTGATTTATATGGTGTTGGTGTAATATATCTATACATATGCATTGTTGTATGATGATATGATCAGGAGGATCGTGTGCACTTAGCGTGCCAGAATATAATAATTATGCATTGGTGTCTTGCATATCATGGTGTTTTGGTGGGATGAATCATGTCTCAGGAGGAGCGTAAGTGATTCATCCGTACTCCTTTGTGGAGAATGGTGGGGGATAGATCATGTCTCAGGAGGAGCGTAAGTGATCTATCCAGGTTCGATTGAATGAACCAATGAGTCGGTACCGCATGCATGGTGTTGAGTTGCATAATTGCATTATAATATGTTATATTGTAATTTGAACAGTAGGTTCGTTATATGGTGTTGTTGGGGTGAATGATTGATGTGTTGGTGTGTTTTACTGCCTTATTACATGTATTACATTACCATTATATTTTTGATCATGATTTCTCACCCCTTGTTGTTGTTGTGGTCTGTGCTTCTTCGGAAGTACAGATAATCCAGGTGCTTAGCTAGCTTGGATATTGGTGTGACTGTCGAGTCTAGGATGCTCTGATACGTAGCACGGGACTTGGGCATTTTTATTGTTTCATGTTGAACTCCTATTTTTTTCCTGCGAACGTATCAAAAATTTTATTTAATTGTATAATTTAAATATTCCGCTGTATTTGGAGAAAAACCTTTTTTATAAGGAAACGTGATTTTTATGTGATATCCCACTTGGGAAGGAAACTCTGATTTTTATTATGTTATTCATATTTTATTTGTTTTGGGAAGTGGGGTGTTACAATTGGTATCAGAGCAGGTCGGTCCGTCCGGCCAGTGTTGTTGAGTCGAGTTGAGTCTGTCCGTTATGATGTAGTTGAATATCTTTTAACCTGGTGTTGTTATGTTTTGAGCAGTATGGCAGGAAGGAACGATGCTGCATTAGCTGCTGCTATGCAAGCAATGGCGCAAGCTGTTGCTAATCAGAATCAAACTACAGATGCCCAATTCAGGAGTTTGGCGCAGTTTCGGAGCAACAAGCCGCCAACGTTTGAAGGAGGAATTCTGGACCCAGAAGCTGCTCAGAAGTGGCTGAAGGCAATTGAGAAAATCTTCAGAACTATGGATTGTACTGATGAGCAGAAGGTGAGGTTTGGTACTCACATGCTGGAGGGTGAGGCTGAAGCTTGGTGGGACAATAGTCGCCAAAGATTGGAAGCTGCTGGAACTGCCATTACTTGGGAGGTAGTTCGGAAGGGTTTTCTGGAGAAGTATTTTCCGGAAGATATTCGGAGTGCTAAGGAAATTGAATTCTTAGAGCTGAAGCAGGGTAGTATGACTGTAGCAGAGTATGCTGCTAAGTTTGAGGAGCTGGTGCAGTATTGTCCTCACTATAATGTGGAAGGGGCAATGACTTCTAAGTGCTTAAAGTTTGAGAATGGACTGCGTCCAGAGATTAAGCTGGGGATTGCTTGTCAGAAGATCAGGAGCTATCCTGAGCTGGTAAGCAGGAGCAGGATCTATGATAACGATAACCGGGCAAGGATTGCACACTACAAAGCTGTTAATGACCGTAAGGGTAAGCAGAGGTTTAGTGGTACTCCTTATGGTGTTGCTGCTGATAAGGGAAAACGTAAAGCTGTTGTTGATAAGAAGCCTAGAGATGGGAGAGCATCTGCTGAAGGGAAATGTTTTCGGTGCGGTGGTATGGGACACCGTGCTAATGATTGTCCTAATGAAGCCAAAAAGTGTTTTAAGTGTGGAAAACCAGGTCATGTGATAGCTGACTGCAGAGCAACTATGCCGACCTGTTATAACTGTGGTGAGAAGGGTCACATCAGTACCCATTGTGAGAAGCCGAAGAAGCCTCAGACGTCTCCGGCTGGTGGAAAAGTGTTTGCTTTGGCAGGAACTCAAGCTGCCAGTGATGAGCGTGTTATCAAAGGTACTTGTATTATCAATAATATTCCTTTAACTGCTATTATTGATACGGGTGCAACACACTCGTTTATTTCTGTGGATTGTGTGGAGAGGATAGGATTGGTGCCGTCTACTCTGGAGAGACGAATGACTATTGAGACACCCTCTATAGGTTCAGTGACTACTTCTTTGGTATGCCTGAAGTGTCCGCTGACTATTTTCGGTAGAGAATTTGAAGTGGATTTGATTTGTCTACCACTTGGTAAATTGGATGTTATTCTGGGTATGAACTGGTTAGAGTTCAACCGAGTCTACATCGACTGTTTTCGGAAGGAATTGTTGTTCTTGACCCCTGAAGAGGAAGCTTTAGCAAGTTCTTTGTCTAATAAAGAATTGAGGGCCTTGTTGGAAGATGAAACTAGAGTGTTTGCTTTATTTGCAACTTTATCGGTAGATAGCAAAGTGTCAATGGAGGAATTGGCAGTGGTGAATGAATTTCCAGAAGTGTTTCCTGACGACATTACGGAATTGCCTCCGACGCGAGAAGTGGAATTTGGTATTGATCTTGTTCCTGGTACGAGGCCTATTTCTATGGCGCCATACAGGATGTCTGCAGTGGAATTGGCTGAGTTGAAGTCTCAGATTGGAGAATTGTTGGATAGAAAGTTTATTAGGCCAAGTGTATCGCCGTGGGGAGCTCCAGTGTTGTTGGTGAAGAAGAAGGATGGTAGTATGCGTTTGTGCATCGATTACCGTCAGTTGAATAAAGTGACGATTAAGAATAAGTATCCTCTCCCGAGGATTGATGATTTGATGGACCAGCTGGTGGGAGCTCGTGTGTTTAGTAAGATTGACTTAAGGTCGGGTTATCATCAAATAAGAGTAAAAGAAGGTGATATTCAGAAGACTGCTTTTAGAACTCGATATGGACATTATGAATATGCTGTAATGCCGTTTGGAGTGACTAATGCGCCGGGAGTATTTATGGAGTATATGAACAGAATTTTCCATTCTTATTTGGATCAATTCATTGTAGTGTTTATTGATGATATATTAATTTATTCTAAATCTGATGAAGAACATGCAGGACATTTGAGAATTGCCTTGCAAGTGTTGAAGGAAAATAAATTATTTGCTAAACTGTCAAAGTGTGACTTCTGGTTGAAGAGAGTGAGTTTCTTGGGGCATGTAATATCTGAAGATGGAATAGCGGTGGATCCGTCAAAAGTAAGTGCAGTATTGCAGTGGGAACCGCCGAAGACAGCGACAGAAATTAGGAGCTTTCTGGGTTTAGCTGGTTATTACCGCAGGTTTATTGAAGGGTTCTCTAATTTGGCGTTGCCATTAACTCAGTTGACGAGAAAGAACCAAGTTTTCGTATGGGACGCTGCTTGTGAAGAAAGTTTTGAAGAGTTGAAAAAGAGATTGACTACGGCACCGGTGTTAGTGTTACCGACTCCGAGTGAACCGTTTGTGGTGTACTGTGATGCGTCTAAGATGGGATTAGGAGGAGTTCTTATGCAGAATGGTAAGGTAGTAGCATATGCTTCGCGGCAACTGAGAGTGCATGAGCGAAATTATCCTACTCATGATCTTGAGTTAGCTGCGGTTGTTTTTGTGTTGAAAATTTGGAGGCATTACCTGTATGGTTCAAGATTTGAAGTGTTTAGTGATCATAAGAGTCTGAGATACCTGTTTGATCAGAAAGAGCTGAATATGAGGCAGAGAAGATGGTTAGAGTTTTTGAAGGATTATGACTTCAGTTTGAGTTATCATCCGGGAAAGGCCAATGTAGTGGCAGACGCTTTGAGTAGAAAGACAATTCATATGGCAGCTCTGATGGTGAAAGAAATTGAGTTAATTGAACAATTCAGAGATTTGAGCATGGTTTGTGAAACTACTGCAGAGAGTGTAATGTTGGGTATGTTGCAGGTAAATAATGACTTCTTGGATATGATTAGAGAGAATCAGAAGTTGGATGTGAAATTGGTAGATTTGATGCCTGGAGTAGGAAGTGACTCCGATAGTGACTTTAAATTGGATAGTACAGGTGTGTTGAGATTTAGAGGCAGGATTTGTGTACCAGATGATGAGGAACTGAAAAAGCTGATTTTGAGTGAAGGACACCGTAGTAATCTGAGTATTCATCCCGGAGCTACGAAGATGTATCATGATTTAAAGAAATTATTTTGGTGGTCTGGTATGAAAAGAGACATTGCTCAATTTGTTTATGCCTGTTTGACGTGTCAGAAATCGAAGGTAGAACACCAGAGACCTTCTGGATTTATGCAACCGTTGGAAATTCCGGTTTGGAAATGGGATTGCATTTCTATGGACTTTGTTACAGGATTGCCAAATACGGCGAGAGGTTTTGATGCTATATGGGTGATTGTGGATCGGTTAACGAAGTCTGCACACTTTGTGCCAATTAATATTAGTTTTCCGTTGACGAAGCTGGCGGAGATTTATATTCGGGTAATTGTGAAGTTACATGGTGTTCCGTCCAGTATTGTGTCGGATAGAGATCCGAGGTTTACTTCAGAATTTTGGAAGAGCTTGCAAGAAGCTTTGGGTACTAAGTTGAAATTAAGTTCAGCTTATCATCCACAAACTGATGGTCAATCGGAAAGGACTATTCAGTCGCTTGAGGATTTATTAAGAGCTTGTGTATTGGAAAAGGGTGGTGCGTGGGACACTCATTTATCATTGATTGAATTCACGTACAATAATAGTTACCATTCGAGTATTGGAATGGCACCCTTTGAAGCTTTGTATGGGAGGAGGTGTAGGACTCCTCTGTGTTGGTATGAGACCGGTGAGAGTGTGGTGCTTGGACCAGAAATTGTTCAGCAGACTACTGAGACGATTCAGATGATTCGTGAGAAAATGAAAGTGTCTCAGAGTAGGCAGAAGAGTTATCATGATAATCGGAGGAAAGAGTTGGAATTCTGTGTAGGTGATCACGTATTCCTAAGAGTTAACCCGATGACTGGTGTGGGTCGGGCGTTGAAGTCCAAGAAGCTGGATCCTAAGTTTATTGGACCTTATGAAATTTTGCAAAGAGTTGGTGCTGTGGCCTATAGGGTGGCGTTGCCGCCGGAGTTGTCGAATCTACATGATGTGTTTCATGTGTCGCAATTGCGAAAATATGTTTCTGATCCATCTCATGTGATTCAGAGAGATGATGTTCAGGTTCGGGAGAATCTTACTATTGAGACGATGCCGTTGAGGATCGAGGACCGTAAGATGAAACAGCTCCGAGGGAAAGAGATACCTTTGGTGAAGGTAGCTTGGGGAGGTGCTGCAGGAGGCAGTGTGACCTGGGAGTTGGAAAGCAGGATGCGAGAAGCGTATCCGGAGCTATTTCCATCAGGTAATTTTCGAGGACGAAAATAATTAAAGTGGGGGAGAGTTGTAACACCCATTTTAATTATTTAGTCACTTTATTATTATTTTAAAAATTATATGTTGGTGTGCCCTTTGGTGGGGGTGTATTTGATGATGTTTGGTGGGTGTCCCTAATGTGGGAGGACTATTGGTGATATTTTGGTGTGAAATATAGTAATATAAAAATAATAGTAACATTGGTGGGGGTGTTATTATTATTATTATATTTATTATATTTGTTACTATTATTAATATTATTATTATTTTGGTGAAATAATAATATTAGTATTATTATATTATTATTATATTATTTTTATTAATATTATTATTATTATTGGTGTGATAATATTATTATTATTATAATTATAATTATTGTTGGGTGTATCACTATTATTATTATTATGTTGAATATTACTATAATATTATAATAGTATTATATTATATTATATTATTATTATTATTATAATGATTATTATAATTATTATTATTAGAATTATTATTGAGAATATTAGTGGTTGGAATAAGTAAAATAAGAGGTGAAAGGGTTATTGGGAAGTTAGAATGGAAATATGAAAAGTCACGATAGAAACCGTGAGGAAGGAAATATGAAGGGGTAGCAAGGAGATATTAGAAAAGTTGGAATGGAGAGGAAAGGGATTACCATAGGCGTGAGATATTGGTGTGATAATAATAATAGTATTATTATTATTATTATTACTATTATTATTATTAGTGTTATTATTATTATTATTATTATTAAAAGTATTATTATGATTATTGGAGAGATAATAATATTATTATTATTGTTATTATTAATAGTATTATTATTATTAAGATTATTATTATTATTATCATTATTATTATTATTAGAATTATTAATATTATTATTATTATTATTATTATTATTATTATTATTATTATTATTAATATGTGGTATTATTAATATTAGTAAGATTATATTAGTATTATTATTATTATTAAGATTATTAATATTATATTATTTTATTAGTTATTATTATTGGGATTAGAATAATTAAAAAGGGAAATAGAATATGAGGGGTTAGGAGAGTTACGATACATTTTAGAAAATTGAGAAAAAAGAGCGATAGAAAGAGAGAAGAGGAAAGAACGAGGAAAGTGAAAAAGAACGAAGGAAAAAGGGAACGAAGAACGGAAGAGGAAGGAGAAGGCCAAGAGACCAATTCTAGGAGGAATTCTATCGATCGACCAATTGTCAAGGTAAGGGGGAGAAATTTGATTGGGAATGGTTTATACATGTATAGGGTAGAGGGGATTCCTTAACCCCGTAGGAATTTATCGTTATATAAAGTTTTATATTGGCATGTTTGTGATTGTGGATTGATGTTGATGAATTATTGATTTTGGTGTATAGGCTGAGGTGTTGGTTTAGGGAGGTTCTGAGTAACCTCAGAGACTTTTGGTGAGATGTTTGAATTGGTCTCGTGTGATCCTTCTAGCCTTGCTGTAGTGTGAAAATGATGAGTATGGGATATAACTTGTGTACTTGGGGATAGTACGCGTTTCCCTTAATATTGTTGGTGAGCAATTAGTAATGTATATGTGTGTAGTGATCAGTAGGATCGTGTATCCCCGAGTGGGGGGGGGACGTAGTTATATCCGGTGTGATAATATGAATTCGTTTACTATCTGATTGATTTATATGGTGTTGGTGTAATATATCTATACATATGCATTGTTGTATGATGATATGATCAGGAGGATCGTGTGCACTTAGCGTGCCAGAATATAATAATTATGCATTGGTGTCTTGCATATCATGGTGTTTTGGTGGGATGAATCATGTCTCAGGAGGAGCGTAAGTGATTCATCCGTACTCCTTTGTGGAGAATGGTGGGGGATAGATCATGTCTCAGGAGGAGCGTAAGTGATCTATCCAGGTTCGATTGAATGAACCAATGAGTCGGTACCGCATGCATGGTGTTGAGTTGCATAATTGCATTATAATATGTTATATTGTAATTTGAACAGTAGGTTCGTTATATGGTGTTGTTGGGGTGAATAATTGATGTGTTGGTGTGTTTTACTGCCTTATTACATGTATTACATTACCATTATATTTTTGATCATGATTTCTCACCCCTTGTTGTTGTTGTGGTCTGTGCTTCTTCGGAAGTACAGATAATCCAGGTGCTTAGCTAGCTTGGATATTGGTGTGACTGTCGAGTCTAGGATGCTCTGATACGTAGCACGGGACTTGGGCATTTTTATTGTTTCATGTTGAACTCCTATTTTTTTCCTGCGAACGTATCAAAATTTTTATTTAATTGTATTATTTAAATATTCCGCTGTATTTGGAGAAAAACCTTTTTTTATAAGGAAACGTGATTTTTATGTGATATCCCACTTGGGAAGGAAACTCTGATTTTTATTATGTTATTCATATTTTATTTGTTTTGGGAAGTGGGGTGTTACAGAAAGGATTTTTGAAAGAAACAAAAACAAATTACTTTGAAACATGAACAACAGTAGGAACATCAACAGCGATCCAATTCTGGCATATCAATCCACGTGTCACAAAGTTGGGCATTTCTTCCTCTTGATCATCTTCAAGAATTGCAGCTGTAGAATGATCTTTGCAATGGATGAACCCAGCACTTCGAAAGACTTCATGAATACTCTTCAGCTTATTTTGGGTTGAACCAGATGTAAAACCCAAACCAGCTCTATCTTTTTTCTCAACAACTTCAATGATTCGGCCCCATCCATGAGCTTGGCCATTATCCACTACATGTTGTGCATCTTTTAGAGAAGACATGGACACCCCATCCTTCTTAACAGCTTTATCAACCACAGAAAGAGCCTGAAACGGAGTTCCAACATCCTCTTCCGCATCGATATAAGAAAAAGACAACAAACTGCTTACCAACATAGCCTGTTCTCCACCAACAACGACAAGTTTACCATTCTGCACGAATTTTAACTTTTGGTGCAGTGTTGAAGTAACAGCTCCAGCTTCATGGATCCACGGGCGTCCTAGAAGACAACTGTAAGCAGGACGAATATCCATGACTTGAAAAGTGATCTGGAAAAAACACGGACCAATCTTGATAGGGAGATCAACCTCTCCAATCACGGTTTTCCTCGATCCATCAAAGGCTTTCACAATGACCCCACTGAACCTCATAGGAGTACCTTGATAAGATAATCTGGACAAAGTAGATTTTGGCATCACATTCAATGATGACCCAGTATCAACCAGCACATTGGATAGAGCATCTTCCTGGCAATTCATGGAAATATGGAGAGCCAAATTATGATTTCTTCCATGTTCGGTCAACTCTTCATCACAAAAACTCAGATTATTACACGCAATGATATTGGCAACAATGCTATCAAACTGGTTAACAGTCACATCATGATCTACATAAGCTTGTTCCAATACTTTCTGCAACGATTCACGATGAGCCTCAGAGCTCATTAACAGAGATAGAACAGATATTTTTGACGGTGTATGTAACAATTGATCCACCACATTATATTCACTCTTCTTGATCAATTTCAATACCTCATCATTATCTGACTTCTGATTTACATCACTTGATTGACCAGACTCCACAGAAGTCTTCAACTGAATTTGCTTACTCCCAGTATCTTCACTTGTCTTTGAAGGCACATTATCAAATACTCGACCACTTCTGGTTACACGTCCGATATCAACAATAGTCACAACTGAGGGAATAGAAGGAATGGGAACCTCTTTTCCATCCTCCAACATAGTAGCATTGTATTTGTAGGGAACAGCTTTATCGGATTCATACGGCGTCGGGCCAGGCAAACGGATAACCAAGGGCGTCACAGCAGATTTCTGACTATTGTAGGAAATTACAACTCGCTCAGGAATATTGAAACGTGGGACTATGACATTCACTTCGTTCTCCACTTCATTTCTGTTTGCAGTAACCTGAATCAAATTCTCGTCCATCATCTTTTGTAAGTCCCTTTTTACAATCACACACCCTCGAGGGTTCACAGAACAAATACAACAGGCGGCATAATCATGCTCAATATCATGGAACTCACTCAGAGTAGCATGCATTTCAACAAGCGATCTCCGAATCCAGCGAATATCGAAAATACGGTATGTACCAGGACAACCATATACCATATTGACAGTTGCATTACCATGCTTAGGAAACGGATTTGATTGCACATTAGGGTTGGTATCTTCAAAAGACAAAATACCACTTTTAACGAGCTTTGCAACTTCATGCTTCAGAGGATAGCAATTTTCGATATCGTGTCCAGGGGCACCTTGATGAAATGCACAATGAGCATCTGGCTTATACCACCATGGAATTTCAGTTGGAACAGCCGGCAGATCACGAGGTTGAACCAAATTCTTCTTTATTAAAGCCGGAAATAGCTCAGTATACGTCATTGGAATGGGATCAAATTGTGTTTTCCTCTGTGTACGACCTTGTTGAGTGGTCTTCTCTTGGAAACGTGGTTGATAACTTGCAGTAGCTTGAGCGGTATGGGTGTTACTGATAACAGGCGTAACAAAGGCTACTTGTTGCTGACGACGACTACCATTGTTGTTCACAACTCTGTGTCTTCTAGACCTTTCCTGAGATATAGCATTAGTTTCTCCCTCTTTTTTCTTAGGGAACCCCACACCAAGCTTTTTTGTACTTCCAGAATTTCCTTCTTTTATCAGTCGTCCCTCACGGACAACTTCCTCTAATCTCATCCCCATATTAACCTTTTCCGTGAAATCACTAGGAGCGCTCGCAACCATCCTTTCATAGTAAAATGAACCCAGAGTCTTCAGAAAAATCTTGGTCATTTCTTTTTCTTCAAGCGGAGGGCTTATCTGAGCCGCAATCTCACGCCATCTTTGCGCATATTCTTTAAAAGTTTCTTTCTCTTTTTGAGACATTGCGCGAAGCTGATCACGGTCTGGCGCCATATCGAGATTATACTTATACTGACGAACAAAAGCTTCACAAAGATCGTTGAATGTCTTGATTTGTGTACTATCGAGTCCCATATACCACTTCAGCGCAGCACCAGTAAGACTATCTTGAAAATAATGGATCAACAACTGATGGTTGTCAGTATAGGTAGACATCTTTCTAGCATACATGATCAAATGACTTTGCGGACAAGTGTTCCCTTTGTATTTTTCAAAATCCGGAACTTTGAACTTGGCGGGAATCTTCACATTTGGAACAAGGCAAAGCTCATGAGCATTCTTTCCAAATAACTCCTTTCCCCTTAAAGCCCTGATTTCTCTTTGCATTTCAGCAAACTGATCTTGAAAGTCATCTATTCGATCCATAACATCCAAACTCTCGCTCGGAGCAGTGTGGAAAATTTGTTCTTCAGTATAAGGCATAGCGTGAGTTACAGGCGGTGGCACAGGTATGACAGTAGGAACAACCGGAACTTCAGCATTAGAAACAACATTAACCACAGGAGGTGGTACAACCATGACAGCAGGGAGTCTAGAACCTTCGGAAACAGGAGGTCGATATCCCTCTGGCACATAATTGTTAGGCATGCCCCAAGGGAAACCAACAGGCATTTGATATTGAGAAGCATTAATCGGGGCCACAGAAATGGGCGTTGATCCGATTTCAGAAATCACAGTTCTTTGGACAGGAGAAAAAGGAGGTAGTGGTGGCTGATTCTGAGCAGCCACCAGAGCTTCCATCGCGGCAGTCAGTCTCTCCAAACCATCTTTCAGAGTTGATACCTCTTCACGGAGCTCGCGGTTCTCTTATTGCAACTGATCCATCTTTTTCTTAGAGTTAGCCCGAGTGTTGTAGTGATGCGACAGCTTGACTGAAGGAAGGCCAAAAGAAACAAATAAGACATCTGGAAAAGGCAACACACAATGCACGATGATGCGAATGCAAATGCAAAATGCAGGTGTTTCAACCAGTTTTCAAGAATCTTTAAGATATAAAGCAATTACAAACATCATAAAGAAAAATAACACTTTTTGAAGTACTGATAAACATCTCATTTCATTGAATATTGGAAAGAGTTACACTTGGAAGTACAAAATACAATAATATCAAAATAAGAAAAAGCTAGGTCCTAAGGAACATCTGATGACGATCCAAGCTGATACTTCCTTCGGAGTCTCTTAATCTCTTTCTCATAGTTGTGCTTCATGGTGATCTTCTCTAGCACAAGCTGATCCACAATACCCTTCCAAGCACCAGAAGTAGGAGGATGTGATGATGTAGTAGTAGAGGAAAATAAATCCTCTGCATGCCTCTTCACAGCGCGCCGCTCAAGTAACTCTATCAAGTCATCTTTCTCCTTCATCTGTTTTTGCAATTCCATCTTCTCTTTGTCAGAAGCTTGAAACTTACTTTCCCACATCTCTTTCTCTTCCTTCATCTTAGCCAAAGCATCTTGAAGTGTCTTCATATCATCAGAAGAAACAGGGAGTTGCGTAGGGAGTGGCGTAGAGATCACAGTAGTCAGAGGTTTCTCAATAGGATAAGGCATCTTAAGCTTCATAGCCCTCTTCTTCACCCAAAGCGTATAAGGTTCCAAGGCAATGCAAACTTGTCTTCCAAGCTCCCCTCTATCCAACCTGTGAATCTTAGTCCACGCATGAGCCATTTTTCTTCTCAAACCAAGAGAATCATCCCCTCCTTGAAAGAATAAACCCTCTAATAAAATATTCTTAGGCCTATCCTTCAGCATATAACCCAGCTGGCGGCGAGCTAGACTCGGGTTGTAGTTAATTCTGCCTTGTATTCCAAGAAGAGGAACATTGGCGAATTCTCCACAACTATCAATAATCTGGACATTATCGTAAACCGAAGAAGACTAAGTGATATCAGTATGCATAAGAGACATAATCCTTTGAGACCACCTTAAGCAATCCTTGTTTTTCCTAAAAACAGATGTCTGAGGTAAGTGTGAAACGAACCAATTATACAGCAGAGGTAGACAGCAAACAATGGTACCGTTTCCCTTAGAAGTCCTACTATGGATGGAGAAATAAGTGTCACCAAGCAAAGTTGGAACAGGGTTCCCAATCAAGAAAATCCTAATAGCATTAATGTCCACAAAATTATCAATATTAGGAAACAAAACTAGTCCATAGATGAGTAAAGCAAATATAGCCTCAAACGCCAATGTGCGACCAATGTCAGCAAATAAAGTAGCCTTCTCAATCAAGAACTTAGCAGTCAAACCCTTGAGGCCTCCCTTAGTCTTTAGATTTGCATCAATATCTGACTTCGTCAAATGGGTAGCTACAGCAATATCTTGAGGCTTAAGAGCTTCCTCCAAACCAGTATACGGAACTTTATCAGAAACCGATACACCCAACAAATAAGCATATTCTTCCAAGGTCGGCATAAGCTGATAATCGGGAAATGTGAAGCATCGGTAAATAGGATCATAGAACTGCATAAGGGTATTCAGAATTCCGTCTTCAATGTTGGTAGAAAGAACAAATAAAAGTCTCCCATAACGAGATAAGAAGCCTGAACGATCATCTACCAAGGACACTAGCTTTCTCAACTCTGTAAAATTAGGAGCCCGAAAACCGTACTTCTGAGTGTTTCTCCTTCCAATATCCATAATCAACAATATCTGCGATGTTTGCAAAAGAAAATCTCTGAGATCCTTAAAAACTGGCTGAAACACAATGCTCATGAATGCATGAGTGCAAGATGCAACACCCACAAACAAGACATACAAAGCACACAGGTTCAAAGGTTCGGCACGAGCATGGAGCCAAAGGTAAGAACCAACCATCCCACAATGGTATGTACTATGGTTATATCATCACCTGTAGAACAAGGTTCTAAAAAGTTCCCAGAATCATAATTCCATCTTTTGGATATTATCGGCTTAAACGACTACTCATCGGCCAACAATATTCTCAAGAGAAACTCATCTGAGTGTGGTATCGCGTAACGACCAATTCAAGTCTACACCTGAACAGCCACCGCACCACGTCCTAATAAGGCCAAGATGAGTTAAAGGGTTCTAAGGTCCTCAGCTTCTCAGGCTCCCAGTCGGAAAAAGTAATATCAATTACGACTACTCGTAAGACATCAGTAATTTCCAAAGGGGCCTCCACCGAGCGGGGGATCTCAAGTCAGCTTAGTAAGAACTACTCCACGTAAGCCAACAAGACTATACCACCCTCCTATCATAAGTGCACTCAAGTCCGGGTTAGGACTTATCTCACCACACAAATTACCAGGCTCCAAAACAGAACAATCAATAACAAACAAGTCAAACAGAAAGCGATAAATAAATCAAAGTAGGCGAAACCCACTAGGAACCGTTGGAGTCCCCAACAGAGTCGCCACTTTTCTGTAGCGGTAAAAATCGTGAGTGTAAGTTATTAATTAACTTAACTCAAAAAACAGGAGTCGCCACCGCACTTTTATTTTATCCAAATAAAGGAAAGGAAAAATAGCAAACAAAACCAAAGAGTTCTAAAATAAGAACACGAGACAGAGATCGAGGTAAGGGGGTTGGTTACGCAATGGGAAGGTGTTAGCACCCAAAACATCTATAGTACTCTATAGGAGCCCTTTGAAATATTTACGCTTTTTGGTTTGAAAATGGTTTGTTTGAAAAGAGATTGGGGAGATGAGAAGAGAATTATTTTTTAGATTTTTGTGTTTGGAGAGACCTATCGTCTCATGCCTACGTACCCATAAAGTGCAATATGGAATCAAAACCCCGTAGTTCGTAGTACAAATGACAAAAATTTGTTGGTTTTGATTGATTTTAGATGTAAAGACAAGTCGTCATTTCAAGGAGAAAACTGCGACTATCCACCCACGAGTATTAAGACGACATCTGCGTCACATAAAGATGGAGGATTTGCTTGGATTATCAACAAGACTATCACTCAACATCAACGTGGAAAATGTCAAAGTCTTAATAATATGGGGAATAGGAGATTTACATCTCAATTATAGAAATGAATCATGTCTAAACTTTATGAAAAGTTTTAAAGTGAAAAAGTGCATAAAGGCACAAAAAGAGTTGATGAGTTTTTGTATTTTTTATGTCTTTTGAAATTGGTCAAAACATGATTAACATTGATTGACTTTTATTGAGGGAAAAAAAAACAAAGTTTAAAAATCACTTGACGAAAGTCAAGGTTTTATTGCAAAAGCGGTTTTTTGAAGTTTGAAACCAAGAAGGTTTTGAAAGAGGGAGAAAGTTTTGAAAATTTAAGAAGGGGAGGAGATGAAGTGACTATCCTAAAAACCAAAATAAGATCTAGAGGTAAGAAAGATCTAACCGACTCGTAGCACACTCCATAGCAAGCAAAAAAGAATTCCATCCGATTTAAAGCATAAGCTAATGAGCGAGCCAAATAAAGGCTAAGATCCACAATACTCCAAGCATATGAATGAGAGCCCTAATTCTAAGTCCAAAGGTCCATAAAGTCCAAGGTCTAAGAGTAGTCCAAGAGCATAACCACAAAGTTAATAGCACCAAAGTTTTTTAGATGTTTCATCCTTTATTAGTGTTTTGAACAAAGTATGGTCCAAGTGGACAAAGAGAAAATGACATAAACATAAACAAAGATATGATATGAAATGATAATATGGAAACATAAAAGTAAGAAATAAGGAGTAAGAAGAGAATATAAACAAAATTAAACAAGGATATTGTTAGTGAATTAGTGGTTAGTGGTTAGAACATATGATCAATGATGATTAATTCTTGCACTTAGACCAAGATTAATGAAAATTCATTAGAGGATTGATAGAATCAAAGCCTCCTAACAATGATTTTCATAGGTATTGGAGTTAAGACAAGCAACTAATCATACTTGGACTTTTAAACGTAAGTTTGAGCCACGAATGATCATTTTCCGATTAAGGGACACTTTAGCGCTATGTTAAGCAATCGTAATCGGGTTTATGTAGAAACCACGACTATCTGAGGCCGGTCAATAAAATGTTAGTGTTAATACATGTTAGAGAAGTGATATGTAAATCACTCTCCTAAAACATGCCACACAAAAAGAAAAGAGGTAGTGATCTCATCACAATCAAGATTTTTAATTAATTAATCAAAGGTAATCTATCACTATTCCAAAGTAAGGAGAATTATCTCAATGATTATTCGTCCATAGATTTGAAATAATGAAGATTAAACAACCTTGATAATCAACAATCTATGATCCATAGATTTCATCGATCAAAAGAAAAATAAGAAGAAGAAGAACTAAAATGAAAAGAAACCACAATTTGGATCTTAAATCGATTAAATCATCATCAATATCAATCACCTCTTTTGGTGGATAAAATCGACACCCAAAGTCCATTGATATTGATGAGATCTTATCAAAATTTAAAATCCAAAACAACCAACAATTAGCTCAAAACAAAAGTTTTTAAATAAATTTTTTAAGAGCTCTTTTAAAAAAACTATTTAAAATATTAACTAGTAAAAAAAAAGAAATAACAAAATAAAAGGAAGAAAGAAAAATATATTTGAAATAATAAAGAAAAACGAAAAGGAAAAAGAGAAATAGAAACCAAAACATCAGAAACAACTTCTTCTTCAAAACTTCACGCGACACCGTTCACCATGGCTATGAATTCAAGCTCAAATCAAAGCGACGGGATGCGAAACTAACACGGTTGTGATCGGAATCAAAAGCTCTTCATAACAGTATAAACAATTCAAGGAAATATGCAATGACGAACTCGAATTGAGAAAACGAAATCCATTGAACTACCTTCAAAATCACAGGTAAGAAATCAATCCAAACTTCTTCTTGCTTCTCTTCTTCTTCTGAACGAATCTCTGGTTGAATTGCTGTTGTTGAAGACAATTATGGAATCAAGTTATGAATCCTATTGAAGCTGATTTTTGAAGAAACCGTAATGAGGAAAATGGAAGTTTGTGATAAATTTGGCAGAGCTTCAATGGCTCTCTGAGCTTGAAGAAAAGAGTGAACAGGGATCTCTATTTATAGAATGAGAGTGAGGGAGAGTGATTTGCGTTTGAATCCTTTTTCTGCGTTTTGTATTTGGTGCGTTGTGTGAACCGCGTGTAATTTTTCATGTCGTTTTGATTTTCGTTTTGCAGCTCACGAAGTCGTTTTTTTTCCTTTTCACTTTTTCAGCTCACTTGGGTGACGTGGATTATTTTTCAGCTGGCTCATATGCTATTTATTTTTTGTTTCAGCTTGTGAATATGGCTTGGTTAATGGCTCACATTGATTGATGGCTGAAGTAGTGATATATTTCACTTATTTCATATGGACTCAGTTCCTCTGATGCAGGACTGGAGTTTTGCGGTTGTTGCTGGTTCTGAATTATACAGGGATCGAGTTCGGTAATACGGCAATACCATTCATACCAGAATCTTCCTGGCTCATCTCTTCACGCACAATTTTCCAAGAACACGCTTCGTCTCTCATTGTGGAAAATTTGACAAATCATAGTGATGTGGAGCTATATCTACTAATCATTCACCGCGTATATTTGTCACAGTATTTGTCTATCCACCAAATATGCATTCTGCAAGTTTGACTCCCGATAGCTAGCCATAACCATTTGTTGTTCCTTCAACTACTTGGCAACATCCCTAGCAGATGAACCAGAGACTTCAATCCAAGTTTTGGAGAACAAGGCACAGGCTGACAGCATAAATACCAGGTAGAACAATGCATGGAAAGGATTGGCTGCCATATCAGCTAAGCTGGATGGTGCAGTTATGTAGTATGCAATGCCACCAACAAGAATAGAGTGACCATCGCCATATTCAGATTCCTTCCATTTTCCCAACAGATCCACAATGAAGTTTCCGGCATACTTTCTATGTAGCAGCTTGGAAAGGAAGTAGAGATTGGAAACAAAGGCAGACTGAAGAATTATGGGCATGTTGGAGGTGTAAAACAACTTGATTGGATATGAGCCATGCTGTCCACGAGCATTCTTTGACCTTACAGGCAAAACCACACGGAAACCTTGGAAGTATATCACAATTAGGAAGATCAGGACAGTCGCCAGCAGATTTGTGACATTAGGAAGATTCTGCCGATAAGATGCTTCCCGGTGAGCATGAGCCTTGTCTGTTCTAGTTATCAACGAATGGAATAGAGCAATTACAGCACCCTCAAACTCAGCTCCTCGGCCACTATTAGTGGTAGTGGGACTAAATGATTTCCATATAATGTTTTCACAGATATTAGTGGCAATGAATAAAGAAATTCCAGATCCCAAACCATAACCTTTTTGAAGGAGCTCATCTAAACATAATGACAATGATACAAGCAAAAAAGAGCTGGAGGATGATGAGGATGGCATTTCCCACTCCAAGTTGGCCCATACTACCATACATCCCAGAAAGAACATAGGCAACAGCCTCTCCAACAGCTATCAAGATGCCAAGAAGTTTCTGTGCACCATTTAAGAGAGCACGATCCTCCCTTACATTGTTGTCCACTTCAATGATCTTTGACCCAGCCAAAATTGCATCACCAATCCAGAAGTAACGATGGGGGTGATTCCAAGCTCCATAACAGTTCTACGGTTTGAAGCTAGGATAACACGCATTCAATAGAATGGATCAGCACCCGTAGTTGAGTGTATTCCATACAGAGGGAGCTGACTACACACCAGAAAAATGAACAGGGCGATCACAATATATATGACCTTCTCTTTAAATGGCACTTTCCTATCAGCAGTCTGAACTTCAGGAAGGAATGGTAGAAAAGGTCTGACTAAGTGAAGCACCCTAAACACACCTCCCATCTTACCAGATTAAACTAATTTAACCTATCGATTGAGAATAGGGATTGCGTAGAGTGCAGAAATGGAGAAATTAAGTTCCGCTGCTACGGTGAGAACTAGATCTCGATATCACCCGCTTCTCTGCCAGTCATGCTAGCTAAAAATACTAAGCACGATTGTACATTATCTCTCACAATGATAGAGGCATTCTAGATGAATTACGAAATCCGTATGCTTTGAACGAGTGAAGAATACAAGTGTTTCAGCAAACACACTTAAAGCATCAAGGGCAGCTTTGGCATGTAGTCCGTTTTCATCTGCTAGTACATCAACTAAAGCATCTAAGAATTCCAAAGGATCCAGCTCCTTCAGATTTGAACAAACACTAGATTTTATCCTAGAACCAACATGCACGGATAGCGATGAACCCATTGTCGCTGCTGATACATTGCTGAATGAAGAATCGACATGAAATATCATCGCAAAATGGCGACATATATTGACAACAAAATCATCTGCAGAATCTGTGAGATCTGGCTCACCATTGGCAACAATGATAGTCATTAAGAGAATCTTGAAAACAGATTTCTCAGCCATAAGTTGAGTCTTCGTCTTAACTCCTAAGTCAGCCTTTACATCAATTGGCTCAGACCTGCGTGAAGAATGATCAACCGTAGAAGCCATCAATGTAGATAGCTGTTTGGATGTGCATCCCTCATCAGTAACAGTTCCAGGTAAATTGAGTTGAGATGATAAGCACACACAAATGAACTTTAGAGCCTGCTTTCGAGAATCTACTTCCATATTTTCAAGGGCAGGACCTCTTGCAATTGCAGCACATAAATCCCATATGTTGCCATGTCCTCTTCTGGCTAAAACAAGACAAATATCAGATGCCAATTGTAAATCACCAGAAACTGCAGCTTCTCTAGCAATAGCTTCTTCAACAGCTGATACATCATCGGCAGACCTCAAGCCAAGAAGTCTGGCAACCTCAACAAGCTCCTCAACATGAAAATATGCTCTAGTTTGATTTGTGATTGCCATTTTTACAATTTCCATAGGATCTTTTATTTGCCTGAATTGCATGGGCAGAATATTCACCCCAAGGTTTGGAAGCTTAACTGTAAGTGCCTCAATAATATCCGCCTCAACCTTCACATTTCCACTACTTGGATATAAATTAAGACATTCTTTAGCTTTCCAGACTTCGGAACAAGAAATACTTGAAGCTGAGAAAAAGTACTCCCTAGCTGCTTGAATGACAAGGTTTTCTGCCTTCTCTGATGCCAAAGAAACAAAACTTGTACCCTTCAAGTAATTACGTGCAAGAGAAAACTTCCCAGCTTTAAGCAGTCCTCTGCAAAACTCAATCAAAATATATTCTAGGTCCAGAAAAGGAAATGCCTTTTCCCTCAAGTACTGCATATCACGCCACATGCTGGCCCATTCACTATCTGATCGGCCAGGCTGACGGCGAATAAATTTAGAAAGAATAAGGCGAATAATCTGTTTCACACCCTTTTCATCTGATTGTCAGTATGTAGAACATTATCTCTGAAGTGGATTCCCGTCTCTGCCTTTATTTGGACATTTGTATTTGGACTTTGAACTTTGACAAATGTCCTGTCTTGTTAAACTCTTGACAACTTTGAATGAATGCCTTAAATCTTCAAGTAACTTGTATTCCAAGTAAGCCATAGGCATATCTCTTTTAAAAACAAATTCTTAAGAAATTGATGTCATGATGAACCCAAAGATCAATACCCTCAACCATGCTTTAGAAGCACTTGGAAATGGCACACTTGAATGAACACTTTGGATTTGCATCCCAAAACAAACATCTTGATTAAACATCCACCAAACTTGACCTATACAGACAAAACTTTGAATCTTTGATTAAAACTGGGCCAAACTTTTCATAGAACACTGCTTGAAAGCTTGATGAATTGTGATACAGGACAACTTGACCTTGAACAAACACATTGCCTGAGAAAATAGCCCACCGCCACAACCAATTTGTAATTGAAGCAATCTCTTGATAGTTCGACCAAGATGAGGTCAAACTTTCATCTGATTTAGACTCGAATGAATGTCTTTGCCATTAATCTCCTTGCAAAACCCTAAACACACAGAGAAGAAGAAGAAACAAACAAATTGAAAAATATTTTTGGTATTTTGGTTAGAGGTTAGTAAACATAAAGCAAGTAGAAAACACAAGTGCGCTGAGAGAACCAAAAAGTATGGTATTGTTTGTGTATGCAAAAATGAAAATGCAATGTGGGATCTTAGGGGTAAAAAATTTGGGTATTACAGCTGCCCCTATTTAAGATTCTTCTATAGGGAGATATGAAGATTGACATCTTTGTCTCGACCAGATAGAAGAGACTTAAATATAACAATAAACCCAATTTTTGGCCCTAAGAGACCACAAAATGATATGGTTATGCTAATGGTATGCAAACACAAGACCTCCGCGGGGAGAAAATGCCACAGGAGACAAACAAAAAAAACTCGGGAGAAAAAGAAGAAAAGAGATTCCACAGGGGAAAACAAAAAAAACAAGACCCTAATTCGATAAAAGAAAGGAAACGACTCAACGGGGAAAGAGATACCAACTGCCAGTTACTGGGCGAAGATATTCGAACCGAAGAGAATAGGTAAAATACTTTCTACTGGTTACTGAGTAGAAAATAAGTGCAAAAAACACAAGAGAATTGTTATCTACCAGTTACTGGGTAGAAAACAAAGAAATGTATTACTTATTACCAGTTACTGGGTAAAAAGTAATCCACTCGTTGAAATATAATCAACTACCTGTTACTGGGTAGAAAACAAAGATATATTACTTATTACCAGTTACTGGGTAAAAAGTAATCCACTCATTGAAATATAACCAACTACCTGTTACTGGGCAGGAAAAGAAGCAACGCTAAGTACTGGTTACTGAGTAGTTTAGCGGGAATAATAAACTTGAATAAAAGGGGTTACCAACTATCGGTTACTGGATAGGGTAAACAACATGTCAACTACCTGACACTGGGTAGGACGGACTCGACTACCTGTTACTGGGTAGGAGAAAGAGATATATCATCAACTACTTGTTACTGAGCAGCTCCAAACACACAACAAACTTCTCAAATAAAGAGACAACCGTTTGTCGGAAAAAGATATTAACAACTCTGTCGGGGATCTTTAAAAGAGATACGAGCAGGTTGAACCATGCAATAGAATTCTCATCGGGAGTTATTCCACAGAAATTCCAATTGACAGAAAAGCTAGTCAGATAAGGATCTATCACTTCACAATAAACTTCTCTGTTGAGGACAAGCCAGAGAAATGCTATTTATTGAGAAGGTAAATTTCTGGAGATTACACAAGCTGCTCAAATAAAGAGGCTTCCACATGAAGTTGCATAAGTAATTACCAAGAGAGTGTTATCAAAACACTACTGGGAAAATCAAATCTTCACCTTCTGTTGGGGATCAATAACAGATTCCTGCTGAGGAAAATAAATCCTCAAAAATACCTTCTCGTCATCCCGGTTTCACAGCCCAGGGAAAACCAAAGTAACTGCTGCAAGAGACCAAAGTTCAATCCAGGAACAAACTGGAAAGAAACGGTCAAACAAGACTCGACCCAATGAGGAAATAACTCAACTGGGCAACAATTCCATCCAGATAAAAACTGGGGAGGAAAGCTAAACAAAACATCTTCCACGAGGCATAAACTCAGTGGGGAATTAAAAATGATAGGTATTTTCTGCTTAGAGGTCGACACTCTAATGAAGAGAGGACATACGCATTCCGCGAGATAACAATGTCGGGAAAAGGGAAATACCAACAAAAAATGCAGGATGCACAATGCAACCAAGACATGCTATGCTCAACCAAAATGAATACGCATGCAATGAGTATGAATATGTTGATAAATCAGACAAAAAGGGCAAACAGAGGGTGAACAAAACACCACAACACCACTGAAATACTCGGCTAATCTCTGCAAGTTAGAAATATCATTGGAGATCGTGCTGGGGATCAGCAACAGAAAATCTGCAAGAGATACACAAGAGCCATCAAAGGAAAATAAATCCTACTACAAGGCTCAAACCTCGTTGAGGAAATGGAGATACCGCTTGGGGAGGAGACCCCGAAGATCAATCTTCAACCATCAATAATTCAACAATATGAACTCCGCTTCGAGAGAAAAAAACTGTTGGAGAAAACAAAGCAACACAAATCTTCCAACCCTGCCAGGGGAATAAGAAGTTAACATTATAGCAAAAAGTCAAACTATGGGGGATTTTAAATCAACACCTAATCACAAGGTGAGAGAAAACCCGACAGGTGATTGCTATGTCAACACTTCTCAACATGGTTCTCTACTTAGGGAATAATCCAAAGCAAATGTGCATAACCTCCGCTAGGAATCATCAAAGACAAATCTCCGCCTGGGCAAAAACATCAAGGAGAAGTGGTCTTCAAATTTCTCAATTGTCCGATCATTTGAATCAAGACTTTGCTGTGGAAAACCGTTCAACACTCGTCTGGTTTATCCAAAGAAATAAAACTTTGCTAAGGGAATATCAACAAACTCTACTGAAGAGACCTCAATATAGCTCAAATGGGGAAACATCAACACAACTCTAATGGGGAGCTGCCAATAAATACTATCGAGAGGCAAGAAAGAACCCTGCTGAAGAGAACACTTACGCTTTTCGCTTTAAGATTCTACCATTCTTGGGATTACTGTTGACATCCTTTCTTTTATTTTCACAAATCAAAGAAAAATGTTTTTTATAATTTTCAAAATTTAAATCAATTATTCACATTTGTTTCAAAAATCATTATCAAAAATAAAATGAAATTCTATAAACAGAAAAAAAATAAGAATTGCAAACAAAGGGACAAAGGCCCAAATTCTATTGATAGAATGGTAGTCCGCAAATGGCGTAACTCCATGGATCATTACAAAGTTTGAAAAATCGTAAGTACAATGGAAAGTTCTACATTGAAATACAATGACCATTATTCTCCCTAACAACTTTGAATTCCAACTTTGCTTGAGACTTCAGCGGAGAATATCTGAAGTAAAATCTTTGATAGGAAATGTTGCTTCAAACGATCAAGACTGGCCAGATGCAGTTACTTGCCATGATCCCTAACTTTTGCCTAGATTGCCCTCTCGGGTTTTCAATCTACCGGGATAATTATTTCTGTTTTGTCTCTAATTTTTGCCTGGACCGCCCTTTCGGGTTTTCAATCCACCGAGACGCTCATTTTTGCCTAAGCTGCCCTTTCAGGTTTTCAACTTAGCGAGCTGTTCTTTTATTTTTTAGGCGAAGTATTTCTTGACTGCATCGGCATTCACAGGACGAGTGAACTCTTCTCCATTCATAGTTGTAAGAATTAATGCACCGCCAGAGAAGGCTCTCTTAACATTATATGGGCCTTCATAATTAGGAGTCCACTTGCCCCTAGAATCAGTAGTAAAAGTCGAGATCTTTTTGAGCACGAGGTCACCTTCTCTGAACACACGGGGTCGAACCTTCTTATCAAATGCTTTCTTCATTCTTTGTTGATATAATTGGCCATGACACAAGGCCGTCATTCTTTTCTCTTCAATCAGATTCAACTGGTCGTATCTATTTTGACACCATTCAGCCTCGGACAATTCAGTTTCCATCAAAACTCTCATAGAAGGGATTTCAACCTCTATCGGGAGCACTGCTTCCA
Source organism: Lathyrus sativus (assembly GCA_963859935.3). NCBI lineage: Eukaryota > Viridiplantae > Streptophyta > Magnoliopsida > Fabales > Fabaceae > Lathyrus > Lathyrus sativus. Next base: position 586,721,559 of record OZ012738.1, read on the forward strand.
TGCCATAAACAAGAGAAAAAGGGGTTGCCCCTGTTGAAGTGCGAACAGATGTACGATACCCATGCAGAGCGAAAGGAAGCATATCATGCCAATCCTTGTATGTAACAACCATCTTTTGAATAATCTTCTTAATGTTCTTATTAGCAGCTTCAACAGCCCCATTCATCTTGGGTCTATAAGGAGAAGAATTATGATGCTCAATTTTAAACTCATCGCATAATTCTTTCATCATCTTGTTATTTAAATTCGACCCATTATCAGTGATGATCTTGCTCGGAACACCATACCGACAGATGATTTGATTCTTGATAAACCGGACCACTACTTGCTTAGTCACATTTGCATATGATGCCGCTTCAACCCATTTGGTAAAATAGTCAATGGCCACCAATATGAAACGGTGTCCGTTCGACGCTTTAGGCTCAATCACTCCAATCATATCAATGCCCCACATTGAAAAAGGCCATGGAGAAGAGATAACATTGAGAGGAGTTGGAGGCACATGAATCTTGTCAGCATAAATCTGGCATTTATGGCACTTTTTCACATATTTACAACAGTCAGATTCCATTGTCAGCCAATAGTAACCTGCCCTTAACATCTTCTTAGCCATCGCGTGTCCATTGGCATGGGTGCCAAAGGATCCTTCATGGATTTCTTTCATCAACATATCTGCTTCGTGTCTATCCACGCATCTGAGCAAGATCATGTCATAATTTCTCTTATACATCACATCATCATTCAAAAAGAAACTACCAGCCAATCTTCTCAAAGTTTTCTTATCCTTCTTGGATGCCCCAAGTGGGTACTCTTGATTCTGAAGAAAGCATTTAATATCATAATACCATGGTTTATCGTCAACAACCTCTTCAACTACAAACACATGAGCTGGTCTATCAAGACGCATCACACTAATCTTTGGCACATCATTCCAATGATTTACCACAATCATGGAGGATAAAGTCGCTAAAGCATCTGCAATTTGATTCTCTGCTCTTGGTATATGGTGAAACTCAACTTTATTGAAGAAAGTTGACAATCTTCTTGCATAATCACGATAAGGAATCAAATCAGGTTGACGTGTCTCCCACTTCCCTTTAATCTGATTAATCACTAAAGCTGAATCCCCATACACATCCAGAATCTTGATTCTTAAATCAATAGCTTCTTCCAAGCCCATAATACACGCTTCATACTCAGCCGCATTATTTGTGCAATTGAAAACCAACCTTGCAGTTAAAGGAATATGAGAACCATGAGGAGTAACAATAATTGCACCAATACCTCTGCCATATTCATTAACCGCCCCATCAAAAATCAAACCCCAACGTGATCCAGGCTCAGGTCCTTCTTCATGTAATGGTTCCTCACAATCTTTAACCTTTAGATACATCACATCCTCATCAGGAAAGTCAAACTGAATAGGTTGATAATCATCAATTGGCTGGTGTGCCAAATGATCAGCCAAAACACTGCCTTTTATCGCCTTTTGAGTTCGATACTCGATATCATATTCTGATAACAACATTTGCCAACGAGCAATCCTCCCAGTTAAAGCAGGCTTTTCAAAGATATACTTGATTGGATCCATTTTAGATATCAACCAAGTTGTACAATTCAACATATACTGACGGAGGCGCTTGGCAGCCCAAGCTAGAGCACAACATGTCTTTTCAAGCATCGTGTACCGAGACTCACAATCAGTGAATTTCTTGCTTAAATAATAAATGGCAAATTCTTTTCTCCCAGATTCATCTTGTTGACCCAGAACACAACCCATAGACTCTTCTAGCACGGTCAAATACATGATCAAAGGTCTTCCTTCTACGGGAGGAGACAAAATAGGAGGTTCAAGTAGATACTCTTTAATTCTTTCGAAAGCTTTCTGACAATCTTCTGTCCAGACACAACCCTGATCTTTGCGGAGAAGTTTGAAAATCGGTGCACATGTGGCAGTCATATTGGATATAAATCGAGAGATATAGTTCAAACGTCCCAAGAATCCTCTTACTTGTTTTTCTGTTCTGGGTGCAGGCATCTCCTGGATAGCTTTAACTTTACCAGGATCAACCTCAATGCCTTTCTGACTGACAATAAAGCCTAACAATTTTCCAGAACAAACACCAAAAGTGCATTTATTAGGATTCAGACGGAGCTTAAACTTTCTCAAACGTTGAAACAACTTCAATAAATTTTTAATATGATCTTCTTCAGTCTTCGACTTAAAAATCATATCATCCACATAGACCTCAATTTCTTTATGCATCATATCATGGAACAGAGTGGTCATAGCTCTCTGGTACGTTGCACCAGCATTTTTTAAACCGAAGGGGATCACTCTGTAACAGAATGTTCCCCAGGGTGTAATGAATGTTGTTTTTTCCATATCCTCAGGTGCCATCTTTATTTGATTATAACCGGAAAATCCATCCATAAATGAAAAGATATTGAACTTAGCAGTATTATCTACCAACAAATCAATGTGTGGTAGTGGAAAATCATCTTTTGGACTTGCTTTATTCAAATCTCTATAGTCAACGCACATTCGGACTTTTCCGTCTTTCTTTGGAACAGGCACGATATTGGCCACCCATTGAGGATATTCGACGGTCACAAGAAAACCAGCATCAATCTGCTTTTGAACCTCTTCTTTAATCTTCACCGCCATGTCAGGATGAGTTCTTCTTAATTTCTGCTTCACGGGTGAACATTCAGGCTTTAATGGCAAATGGTGCTCCACAATACCAGTATCAAGACCAGGCATGTCTTGATAGGACCAAGCAAACACGCCAACATATTCTCTAAGAAGCTCTACCATCCTCTTCTTAACATTTGACTGAAGCAGTGCCCCAATCTTGACTTCTTTCTTATCATCATCGGAACCCAGATTAACCAATTCCACCGGCTCTTCATGAGGCTGAATGGCCTTCTCCTCGTGCTCAAGCAATTGAGAAATCTCATCAGGAATTTCTTCAATATCCTCCTCTTCCGCTTCAAACACATGGAACTCAAAGTTGGGAGGGGGCATATGGTCATTGTTTCCAATGGGTTTAACAATCAATCAGCACAATGATTTTATGTTTGATTTTAGAATATGAACAAAACAACAAAAAAATGAAAATATTATGCAGATAAGAGTGATTATAACATTATTATACTTTTTTCGGTTTTTTATGTTACCATTTTTCAGAAATAAAGCAAAAAAGGAAAACAGCATATGGATAAACAGAAGAACATTTTATTGATGATGATAAAAGTTGAAACAAAGCCCTCACAAATTCACTTTCACCTTGGGCAGAGTGAAAGGATTTTTGAAAGAAACAAAAACAAATTACTTTGAAACATGAACAACAGTAGGAACATCAACAGCGATCCAATTCTGGCATATCAATCCACGTGTCACAAAGTTGGGCATTTCTTCCTCTTGATCATCTTCAAGAATTGCAGCTGTAGAATGATCTTTGCAATGGATGAACCCAGCACTTCGAAAGACTTCATGAATACTCTTCAGCTTATTTTGGGTTGAACCAGATGTAAAACCCAAACCAGCTCTATCTTTTTTCTCAACAACTTCAATGATTCGGCCCCATCTATGAGCTTGGCCATTATCCACTACATGTTGTGCATCTTTTAGAGAAGACATGGACACCCCATCCTTCTTAACAGCTTTATCAACCACAGAAAGAGCCTGAAACGGAGTTCCAACATCCTCTTCCGCATCGATATAAGAAAAAGACGACAAACTGCTTACCAACATAGCCTGTTCTCCACCAACAACGACAAGTTTACCATTCTGCACGAATTTTAACTTTTGGTGCAGTGTTGAAGTAACAGCTCCAGCTTCATGGATCCACGGGCGTCCTAGAAGACAACTGTAAGCAGGACGAATATCCATGACTTGAAAAGTGATCTGGAAAAAACACGGACCAATCTTGATAGGGAGATCAACCTCTCCAATCACGGTTTTCCTCGATCCATCAAAGGCTTTCACAATGACCCCACTGAACCTCATAGGAGTACCTTGATAAGATAATCTGGACAAAGTAGATTTTGGCATCACATTCAATGATGACCCAGTATCAACCAGCACATTGGATAGAGCATCTTCCTGGCAATTCATGGAAATATGGAGAGCCAAATTATGATTTCTTCCATGTTCGGTCAACTCTTCATCACAAAAACTCAGATTATTACACGCAATGATATTGGCAACAATGCTATCAAACTGGTTAACAGTCACATCATGATCTACATAAGCTTGTTCCAATACTTTCTGCAACGATTCACGATGAGCCTCAGAGCTCATTAACAGAGATAGAACAGATATTTTTGACGGTGTATGTAACAATTGATCCACCACATTATATTCACTCTTCTTGATCAATTTCAATACCTCATCATTATCTGACTTCTGATTTACATCACTTGATTGACCAGACTCCACAGAAGTCTTCAACTGAATTTGCTTACTCCCAGTATCTTCACTTGTCTTTGAAGGCACATTATCAAATACTCGACCACTTCTGGTTACACGTCCGATATCAGCAATAGTCACAACTGAGGGAATAGAAGGAATGGGAACCTCTTTTCCATCCTCCAACATAGTAGCATTGTATTTGTAGGGAACAGCTTTATCGGATTCATACGGCGTCGGGCCAGGCAAACGGATAACCAAGGGCGTCACAGCAGATTTCTGACTATTGTAGGAAATTACAACTCGCTCAGGAATATTGAAACGTGGGACTATGACATTCACTTCGTTCTCCACTTCATTTCTGTTTGCAGTAACCTGAATCAAATTCTCGTCCATCATCTTTTGTAAGTCCCTTTTTACAATCACACACCCTCGAGGGTTCACAGAACAAATACAACAGGCGGCATAATCATGCTCAATATCATGGAACTCACTCAGAGTAGCATGCATTTCAACAAGCGATCTCCGAATCCAGCGAATATCGAAAATACGGTATGTACCAGGACAACCATATACCATATTGACAGTTGCATTACCATGCTTAGGAAACGGATTTGATTGCACATTAGGGTTGGTATCTTCAAAAGACAAAATACCACTTTTAACGAGCTTTGCAACTTCATGCTTCAGAGGATAGCAATTTTCGATATCGTGTCCAGGGGCACCTTGATGAAATGCACAATGAGCATCTGGCTTATACCACCATGGAATTTCAGTTGGAACAGCCGGCAGATCACGAGGTTGAACCAAATTCTTCTTTATTAAAGCCGGAAATAGCTCAGTATACGTCATTGGAATGGGATCAAATTGTGTTTTCCTCTGTGTACGACCTTGTTGAGTGGTCTTCTCTTGGAAACGTGGTTGATAACTTGCAGTAGCTTGAGCGGTATGGGTGTTACTGATAACAGGCGTAACAAATGCTACTTGTTGCTGACGACGACTACCATTGTTGTTCACAACTCTGCGTCTTCTAGACCTTTCCTGAGATATAGCATTAGTTTCTCCCTCTTTTTTCTTAGGGAACCCCACACCAAGCTTTTTTGTACTTCCAGAATTTCCTTCTTTTATCAGTCGTCCCTCACGGACAACTTCCTCTAATCTCATCCCCATATTAACCTTTTCCGTGAAATCACTAGGAGCGCTCGCAACCATCCTTTCATAGTAAAATGAACCCAGAGTCTTCAGAAAAATCTTGGTCATTTCTTTTTCTTCAAGCGGAGGGCTTATCTGAGCCGCAATCTCACGCCATCTTTGCGCATATTCTTTAAAAGTTTCTTTCTCTTTTAGAGACATTGCGCGAAGCTGATCACGGTCTGGCGCCATATCGAGATTATACTTATACTGACGAACAAAAGCTTCACAAAGATCGTTGAATGTCTTGATTTGTGTACTATCGAGTCCCATATACCACTTCAGCGCAGCACCAGTAAGACTATCTTGAAAATAATGGATCAACAACTGATGGTTGTCAGTATAGGTAGACATCTTTCTAGCATACATGATCAAATGACTTTGCGGACAAGTGTTCCCTTTGTATTTTTCAAAATCCGGAACTTTGAACTTGGCGGGAATCTTCACATTTGGAACAAGGCAAAGCTCATGAGCATTCTTTCCAAATAACTCCTTTCCCCTTAAAGCCCTGATTTCTCTTTGCATTTCAGCAAACTGATCTTGAAAGTCATCTATTCGATCCATAACATCCAAACTCTCGCTCGGAGCAGTGTGGAAAATTTGTTCTTCAGTATAAGGCATAGCGTGAGTTACAGGCGGTGGCACAGGTATGACAGTAGGAACAACCGGAACTTCAGCATTAGGAACAACATTAACCACAGGAGGTGGTACAACCATGACAGCAGGGAGTCTAGAACCTTCGGAAACAGGAGGTCGATATCCCTCTGGCACATAATTGTTAGGCATGCCCCAAGGGAAACCAACAGGCATTTGATATTGAGAAGCATTAATCGGGGCCACAGAAATGGGCGTTGATCCGATTTCAGAAATCACAGTTCTTTGGACAGGAGAAGGAGGAGGTAGTGGTGGCTGATTCTGAGCAGCCACCAGAGCTTCCATCGCGGCAGTCAGTCTCTCCAAACCATCTTTCAGAGTTGATACCTCTTCACGGAGCTCGCGGTTCTCTTATTGCAACTGATCCATCTTTTTCTTAGAGTTAGCCCGAGTGTTGTAGTGATGCGACAGCTTGACTGAAGGAAGGCCAAAAGAAACAAATAAGACATCTGGAAAAGGCAACACACAATGCACGATGATGCGAATGCAAATGCAAAATGCAGGTGTTTCAACCAGTTTTCAAGAATCTTTAAGATATAAAGCAATTACAAACATCATAAAGAAAAATAACACTTTTTGAAGTACTGATAAACATCTCATTTCATTGAATATTGGAAAGAGTTACACTTGGAAGTACAAAATACAATAATATCAAAATAAGAAAAAGCTAGGTCCTAAGGAACATCTGATGACGATCCAAGCTGATACTTCCTTCGGAGTCTCTTAATCTCTTTCTCATAGTTGTGCTTCATGGTGATCTTCTCTAGCACAAGCTGATCCACAATACCCTTCCAAGCACCAGAAGTAGGAGGATGTGATGATGTAGTAGTAGAGGAAAATAAATCCTCTGCATGCCTCTTCACAGCGCGCCGCTCAAGTAACTCTATCAAGTCATCTTTCTCCTTCATCTGTTTTTGCAATTCCATCTTCTCTTTGTCAGAAGCTTGAAACTTACTTTCCCACATCTCTTTCTCTTCCTTCATCTTAGCCAAAGCATCTTGAAGTGTCTTCATATCATCAGAAGAAACAGGGAGTTGCGTAGGGAGTGGCGTAGAGATCACAGTAGTCAGAGGTTTCTCAATAGGATAAGGCATCTTAAGCTTCATAGCCCTCTTCTTCACCCAAAGCGTATAAGGTTCCAAGGCAATGCAAACTTGTCTTCCAAGCTCCCCTCTATCCAACCTGTGAATCTTAGTCCACGCACGAGCCATTTTTCTTCTCAAACCAAGAGAATCATCCCCTCCTTGAAAGAATAAACCCTCTAATAAAATATTCTTAGGCCTATTCTTCAGCATATAACCCAGCTGGCGGCGAGCTAGACTCGGGTTGTAGTTAATTCTGCCTTGTATTCCAAGAAGAGGAACATTGGCGAATTCTCCACAACTATCAATAATCTGGACATTATCGTAAACCGAAGAAGACTAAGTGATATCAGTATGCGTAAGAGACATAATCCTTTGAGACCACCTTAAGCAATCCTTGTTTTTCCTAAAAACAGATGTCTGAGGTAAGTGTGAAACGAACCAATTATACAGCAGAGGTAGACAGCAAACAATGGTACCGTTTCCCTTAGAAGTCCTACTATGGATGGAGAAATAAGTGTCACCAAGCAAAGTTGGAACAGGGTTCCCAATCAAGAAAATCCTAATAGCATTAATGTCCACAAAATTATCAATATTAGGAAACAAAACTAGTCCATAGATGAGTAAAGCAAATATAGCCTCAAACGCCAATGTGCAACCAATGTCAGCAAATAAAGTAGCCTTCTCAATCAAGAACTTAGCAGTCAAACCCTTGAGGCCTCCCTTAGTCTTTAGATTTGCATCAATATCCAACTTCGTCAAATGGGTAGCTACAGCAATATCTTGAGGCTTAAGAGCTTCCTCCAAACCAGTATACGGAACTTTATCAGAAACCGATACACCCAACAAATAAGCATATTCTTCCAAGGTCGGCATAAGCTGATAATCGGGAAATGTGAAGCATCGGTAAATAGGATCATAGAACTGCATAAGGGTATTCAGAATTCCGTCTTCAATGTTGGTAGAAAGAACAAATAAAAGTCTTCCATAACGAGATAAGAAGCCTGAACGATCATCTACCAAGGACACTAGCTTTCTCAACTCTGTAAGATTAGGAGCCCGAAAACCGTACTTCTGAGTGTTTCTCCTTCCAATATCCATAATCAACAATATCTGCGATGTTTGCAAAAGAAAATCTCTGAGATCCTTAAAAACTGGCTGAAACACAATGCTCATGAATGCATGAGTGCAAGATGCAACACCCACAAACAAGACATACAAAGCACACAGGTTCAAAGGTTCGGCACGAGCATGGAGCCAAAGGTAAGAACCAACCATCCCACAATGGTATGTACTATGGTTATATCATCACCTGTAGAACAAGGTTCTAAAAAGTTCCCAGAATCATAATTCCATCTTTTGGATATTATCGGCTTAAACGACTACTCATCGGCCAACAATATTCTCAAGAGAAACTCATCTGAGTGTGGTATCGCGTAACGACCAATTCAAGTCTACACCTGAACAGCCACCGCACCACGTCCTAATAAGGCCAAGATGAGTTAAAGGGTTCTAAGGTCCTCAGCTTCTCAGGCTCCCAGTCGGAAAAAGTAATATCAATTACGACTACTCGTAAGACATCAGTAATTTCCAAAGGGGCCTCCACCGAGCGGGGGATCTCAAGTCAGCTTAGTAAGAACTACTCCACGTAAGCCAACAAGACTATACCACCCTCCTATCATAAGTGCACTCAAGTCCGGGTTAGGACTTATCTCACCACACAAATTACCAGGCTCCAAAACAGAACAATCAATAACAAACAAGTCAAACAGAAAGCGATAAATAAATCAAAGTAGGCGAAACCCACTAGGAACCGTTGGAGTCCCCAACAGAGTCGCCACTTTTCTGTAGCGGTAAAAATCGTGAGTGTAAGTTATTAATTAACTTAACTCAAAAAACAGGAGTCGCCACCGCACTTTTATTTTATCCAAATAAAGGAAAGGAAAAAGAGCAAACAAAACCAAAGAGTTCTAAAATAAGAACACGAGACAGAGATCGAGGTAAGGGGGTTGGTTACGCAATGGGAAGGTGTTAGCACCCAAAACATCTATAGTACTCTATAGGAGCCCTTTGAAATATTTACGCTTTTTGGTTTGAAAATGGTTTGTTTGAAAAGAGATTGGGGAGATGAGAAGAGAATTATTTTTTAGATTTTTGTGTTTGGAGAGACCTATCGTCTCATGCCTACGTACCCATAAAGTGCAATATGGAATCAAAACCCCGTAGTTCGTGGTACAAATGACAAAAATTTGTTGGTTTTGATTGATTTTAGATGTAAAGACAAGTCGTCATTTCAAGGAGAAAACTGCGACTATCCACCCACGAGTATTAAGACGACATCTGCGTCACATAAAGATGGAGGATTTGCTTGGATTATCAACAAGACTATCACTCAACATCAACGTGGAAAATGTCAAAGTCTTAATAATATGGGGAATAGGAGATTTACATCTCAATTATAGAAATGAATCATGTCTAAACTTTATGAAAAGTTTTAAAGTGAAAAAGTGCATAAAGGCACAAAAAGAGTTGATGAGTTTTTGTATTTTTTATGTCTTTTGAAATTGGTCAAAACATGATTAACATTGATTGACTTTTATTGAGGAAAAAAAAACAAAGTTTAAAAATCACTTGACGAAAGTCAAGGTTTTATTGCAAAAGCGGTTTTTTGAAGTTTGAAACCAATAAGGTTTTGAAAGAGGGAGAAAGTTTTGAAAATTTAAGAAGGGGAGGAGATGAAGTGACTATCCTAAAAACCAAAATAAGATCTAGAGGTAAGAAAGATCTAACCGACTCGTAGCACACTCCATAGCAAGCAAAAAAGAATTCCATCCGATTTAAAGCATAAGCTAATGAGCGAGCCAAATAAAGGCTAAGATCCACAATACTCCAAGCATATGAATGAGAGCCCTAATTCTAAGTCCAAAGGTCCATAAAGTCCAAGGTCTAAGAGTAGTCTAAGAGCATAACCACAAAGTTAATAGCACCAAAGTTTTTTAGATGTTTCATCCTTTATTAGTGTTTTGAACAAAGTATGGTCCAAGTGGACAAAGAGAAAATGACATAAACATAAACAAAGATATGATATGAAATGATAATATGGAAACATAAAAGTAAGAAATAAGGAGTAAGAAGAGAATATAAACAAAATTAAACAAGGATATTGTTAGTGAATTAGTGGTTAGTGGTTAGAACATATGATCAATGATGATTAATTCTTGCACTTAGACCAAGATTAATGAAAATTCATTAGAGGATTGATAGAATCAAAGCCTCCTAACAATGATTTTCATAGGTATTGGAGTTAAGACAAACAACTAATCATACTTGGACTTTTAAACGTAAGTTTGAGCCACGAATGATCATTTTCCGATTAAGGGACACTTTAGCGCTATGTTAAGCAATCGTAATCGGGTTTATGTAGAAACCACGACTATCTGAGGCCGGTCAATAAAATGTTAGTGTTAATACATGTTAGAGAAGTGATATGTAAATCACTCTCCTAAAACATGCCACACAAAAAGAAAAGAGGTAGTGATCTCATCACAATCAAGATTTTTAATTAATTAATCAAAGGTAATCTATCACTATTCCAAAGTAAGGAGAATTATCTCAATGATTATTCGTCCATAGATTTGAAATAATGAAGATTAAACAACCTTGATAATCAACAATCTATGATCCATAGATTTCATCGATCAAAAGAAAAATAAGAAGAAGAAGAACTAAAATGAAAAGAAACCACAATTTGGATCTTAAATCGATTAAATCATCATCAATATCAATCACCTCTTTTGGTGGATAAAATCGACACCCAAAGTCCATTGATATTGATGAGATCTTATCAAAATTTAAAATCCAAAACAACCAACAATTAGCTCAAAACAAAAGTTTTTAAATAAATTTTTTAAGAGCTCTTTTAAAAAAACTATTTAAAATATTAACTAGTAAAAAAAAAGAAATAACAAAATAAAAGGAAGAAAGAAAAATATATTTGAAATAATAAAGAAAAACGAAAAGGAAAAAGAGAAATAGAAACCAAAACATCAGAAACAACTTCTTCTTCAAAACTTCACGCGACACCGTTCACCATGGCTATGAATTCAAGCTCAAATCAAAGCGACGGGATGCGAAACTAACACGGTTGTGATCGGAATCAAAAGCTCTTCATAACAGTATAAACAATTCAAGGAAATATGCAATGACAAACTCGAATTGAGAAAACGAAATCCATTGAACTACCTTCAAAATCACAGGTAAGAAATCAATCCAAACTTCTTCTTGCTTCTCTTCTTCTTCTGAACGAATCTCTGGTTGAATTGCTGTTGTTGAAGACAATTATGGAATCAAGTTATGAATCCTATTGAAGCTGATTTTTGAAGAAACCGTAATGAGGAAAATGGAAGTTTGTGATAAATTTGGCAGAGCTTCAATGGCTCTCTGAGCTTGAAGAAAAGAGTGAACAAGGATCTCTATTTATAGAATGAGAGTGAGGGAGAGTGATTTGCGTTTGAATCCTTTTTCTGCATTTTGTATTTGGTGCGTTGTGTGAACCGCGTGTAATTGTTCGTGTCGTTTTGATTTTCGTTTTGCAGCTCACGAAGTCGTTTTTTTTCCTTTTCACTTTTTCAGCTCACTTGGGTGACGTGGATTATTTTTCAGCTGGCTCATATGCTATTTATTTTTTGTTTCAGCTTGTGAATATGGCTTGGTTAATGGCTCACATTGATTGATGGCTGAAGTAGTGATATATTTCACTTATTTCATATGGACTCAGTTCCTCTGATGCAGGACTGGAGTTTTGCGGTTGTTGCTGGTTCTGAATTATACAGGGATCGAGTTCGGTAATACGGCAATACCATTCATACCAGAATCTTCCTGGCTCATCTCTTCACGCACAATTTTCCAAGAACACGCTTCGTCTCTCATTGTGGAAAATTTGACAAATCATAGTGATGTGGAGCTATATCTACTAATCATTCACCGCGTATATTTGTCACAGTATTTGTCTATCCACCAAATATGCATTCTGCAAGTTTGACTCCCGATAGCTAGCCATAACCATTTGTTGTTCCTTCAACTACTTGGCAACATCCCTAGCAGATGAACCAGAGACTTCAATCCAAGTTTTGGAGAACAAGGCACAGGCTGACAGCATAAATACCAGGTAGAACAATGCATGGAAAGGATTGGCTGCCATATCAGCTAAGCTGGATGGTGCAGTTATGTAGTATGCAATGCCACCAACAAGAATAGAGTGACCATCGCCATATTCAGATTCCTTCCATTTTCCCAACAGATCCACAATGAAGTTTCTGGCATACTTTCTATGTAGCAGCTTGGAAAGGAAGTAGAGATTGGAAACAAAGGCAGACTGAAGAATTATGGGCATGTTGGAGGTGTAAAACAACTTGATTGGATATGAGCCATGCTGTCCACGAGCATTCTTTGACCTTACAGGCAAAACCACACGGAAACCTTGGAAGTATATCACAATTAGGAAGATCAGGACAGTCGCCAGCAGATTTGTGACATTAGGAAGATTCTGCCGATAAGATGCTTCCCGGTGAGCATGAGCCTTGTCTGTTCTAGTTATCAACGAGTGGAATAGAGCAATTACAGCACCCTCAAACTCAGCTCCTCGGCCACTATTAGTGGTAGTGGGACTAAATGATTTCCATATAATGTTTTCACAGATATTAGTGGCAATGAATAAAGAAATTCCAGATCCCAAACCATAACCTTTTTGAAGGAGCTCATCTAAACATAATGACAATGATACAAGCAAAAAAGAGCTGGAGGATGATGAGGATGGCATTTCCCACTCCAAGTTGGCCCATACTACCATACATCCCAGAAAGAACATAGGCAACAGCCTCTCCAACAGCTATCAAGATGCCAAGAAGTTTCTGTGCACCATTTAAGAGAGCACGATCCTCCCTTACATTGTTGTCCACTTCAATGATCTTTGACCCAGCCAAAATTGCATCACCAATCCAGAAGTAACGATGGGGGTGATTCCAAGCTCCATAACAGTTCTACGGTTTGAAGCTAGGATAACACGCATTCAATAGAATGGATCAGCACCCGTAGTTGAGTGTATTCCATACAGAGGGAGCTGACTACACACCAGAAAAATGAACAGGGCGATCACAATATATATGACCTTCTCTTTAAATGGCACTTTCCTATCAGCAGTCTGAACTTCAGGAAGGAATGGTAGAAAAGGTCTGACTAAGTGAAGCACCCTAAACACACCTCCCATCTTACCAGATTAAACTAATTTAACCTATCGATTGAGAATAGGGATTGCGTAGAGTGCAGAAATGGAGAAATTAAGTTCCGCTGCTACGGTGAGAACTGGATCTCGATATCACCCGCTTCTCTGCCAGTCATGCTAGCTAAAAATACTAAGCACGATTGTACATTATCTCTCACAATGATAGAGGCATTCTAGATGAATTACGAAATCCGTATGCTTTGAACGAGTGAAGAATACAAGTGTTTCAGCAAACACACTTAAAGCATCAAGGGCAGCTTTGGCATGTAGTCCGTTTTCATCTGCTAGTACATCAACTAAAGCATCTAAGAATTCCAAAGGATCCAGCTCCTTCAGATTTGAACAAACACTAGATTTTATCCTAGAACCAACATGCACGGATAGCGATGAACCCATTGTCGCTGCTGATACATTGCTGAATGAAGAATCGACATGAAATATCATCGCAAAATGGCGACATATATTGACAACAAAATCATCTGCAGAATCTGTGAGATCTGGCTCACCATTGGCAACAAAGATAGTCATTAAGAGAATCTTGAAAACAGATTTCTCAGCCATAAGTTGAGTCTTCGTCTTAACTCCTAAGTCAGCCTTTACATCAATTGGCTCAGACCTGCGTGAAGAATGATCAACCGTAGAAGCCATCAATGTAGATAGCTGTTTGGATGTGCATCCCTCATCAGTAACAGTTCCAGGTAAATTGAGTTGAGATGATAAGCACACACAAATGAACTTTAGAGCCTGCTTTCGAGAATCTACTTCCATATTTTCAAGGGCAGGACCTCTTGCAATTGCAGCACATAAATCCCATATGTTGCCATGTCCTCTTCTGGCCAAAACAAGACAAATATCAGATGCCAATTGTAAATCACCAGAAACTGCAGCTTCTCTAGCAATAGCTTCTTCAACAGCTGATACATCATCGGCAGACCTCAAGCCAAGAAGTCTGGCAACCTCAACAAGCTCCTCAACATGAAAATATGCTCTAGTTTGATTTGTGATTGCCATTTTTACAATTTCCATAGGATCTTTTATTTGCCTGAATTGCATGGGCAGAATATTCACCCCAAGGTTTGGAAGCTTAACTGTAAGTGCCTCAATAATATCCGCCTCAACCTTCACATTTCCACTACTTGGATATAAATTAAGACATTCTTTAGCTTTCCAGACTTCGGAACAAGAAATACTTGAAGCTGAGAAAAAGTACTCCCTAGCTGCTTGAATGACAAGGTTTTCTGCCTTCTCTGATGCCAAAGAAACAGAACTTGTACCCTTCAAGTAATTACGTGCAAGAGAAAACTTCCCAGCTTTAAGCAGTCCTCTGCAAAACTCAATCAAAATATATTCTAGGTCCAGAAAAGGAAATGCCTTTTCCCTCAAGTACTGCATATCACGCCACATGCTGGCCCATTCACTATCTGATCGGCCAGGCTGACGGCGAATAAATTTAGAAAGAATAAGGCGAATAATCTGTTTCACACCCTTTTCATCTGATTGTCAGTATGTAGAACATTATCTCTGAAGTGGATTCCCGTCTCTGCCTTTATTTGGACATTTGTATTTGGACTTTGAACTTTGACAAATGTCCTGTCTTGTTAAACTCTTGACAACTTTGAATGAATGCCTTAAATCTTCAAGTAACTTGTATTCCAAGTAAGCCATATGCATATCTCTTTTAAAAACAAATTCTTAAGAAATTGATGTCATGATGAACCCAAAGATCAATACCCTCAACCATGCTTTAGAAGCACTTGGAAATGGCACACTTGAATGAACACTTTGGATTTGCATCCCAAAACAAACATCTTGATTAAACATCCACCAAACTTGACCTATACAGACAAAACTTTGAATCTTTGATTAAAACTGGGCCAAACTTTTCATAGAACACTGCTTGAAAGCTTGATGAATTGTGATACAGGACAACTTGACCTTGAACAAACACATTGCCTGAGAAAATAGCCCACCGCCACAACCAATTTGTAATTGAAGCAATCTCTTGATAGTTCGACCAAGATGAGGTCAAACTTTCATCTGATTTAGACTCGAATGAATGTCTTTGCCATTAATCTCCTTGCAAAACCCTAAACACACAGAGAAGAAGAAGAAACAAACAAATTGAAAAATATTTTTGGTATTTTGGTTAGAGGTTAGTAAACATAAAGCAAGTAGAAAACACAAGTGCGCTGAGAGAACCAAAAAGTATGGTATTGTTTGTGTATGCAAAAATGAAAATGCAATGTGGGATCTTAGGGGTAAAAAATTTGGGTATTACAGCTGCCCCTATTTAAGATTCTTCTATAGGGAGATATGAAGATTGACATCTTTGTCTCGACCAGATAGAAGAGACTTAAATATAACAATAAACCCAATTTTTGGCCCTAAGAGACCACAAAATGATATGGTTATGCTAATGGTATGCAAACACAAGACCTCCGCGGGGAGAAAATGCCACAGGAGACAAACAAAAAAAACTCGGGAGAAAAAGAAGAAAAGAGATTCCACAGGGGAAAACAAAAAAAACAAGACCCTAATTCGATAAAAGAAAGGAAACGACTCAACGGGGAAAGAGATACCAACTGCCAGTTACTGGGCGAAGATATTCGAACCGAAGAGAATAGGTAAAATACTTTCTACTGGTTACTGAGTAGAAAATAAGTGCAAAAAACACAAGAGAATTGTTATCTACCAGTTACTGGGTAGAAAACAAAGAAATGTATTACTTATTACCAGTTACTGGGTAAAAAGTAATCCACTCGTTGAAATATAATCAACTACCTGTTACTGGGTAGAAAACAAAGATATATTACTTATTACCAGTTACTGGGTAAAAAGTAATCCACTCATTGAAATATAACCAACTACCTGTTACTGGGCAGGAAAAGAAGCAACGCTAAGTACTGGTTACTGAGTAGTTTAGCGGGAATAATAAACTTGAATAAAAGGGGTTACCAACTATCGGTTACTGGATAGGGTAAACAACATGTCAACTACCTGACACTGGGTAGGACGGACTCGACTACCTGTTACTGGGTAGGAGAAAGAGATATATCATCAACTACTTGTTACTGAGCAGCTCCAAACACACAACAAACTTCTCAAATAAAGAGACAACCGTTTGTCGGAAAAAGATATTAACAACTCTGTCGGGGATCTTTAAAAGAGATACGAGCAGGTTGAACCATGCAATAGAATTCTCATCGGGAGTTATTCCACAGAAATTCCAATTGACAGAAAAGCTAGTCAGATAAGGATCTATCACTTCACAATAAACTTCTCTGTTGAGGACAAGCCAAAGAAATGCTATTTATTGAGAAGGTAAATTTCTGGAGATTACACAAGCTGCTCAAATAAAGAGGCTTCCACATGAAGTTGCATAAGTAATTACCAAGAGAGTGTTATCAAAACACTACTGGGAAAATCAAATCTTCACCTTCTGTTGGGGATCAATAACAGAAGGTGAAGACTAATCATACATTTGGGTACAAACTAATCTTTAATCCTAAAATAACTATATAGATACTTAGGGTCTAACCCTGCTGTCACACCCTAATTTTTGACCATAAGATCCCACCTCCTTGTGCATTTTCTCGTATGTTATCTTTATAATTTTGTACGTGCGTTTACTATGGCTAACCAGCTCGTGCAAGTGTTTTAAGGTTCAAATAGATCTTCATATGGTTTATCAAGTCTTGAGCCAAGTTTTTATCATAGTTCACAACAAAGCTCACAAGCTGATTTGGACTCATTGGTTTCTTTCTGGCTCCGAAATCAGGAGGAGGTCTAGATTGATGTGTGAAGAGTTGGATCTTATCCCACCAGGGAGATTTCATCATATTCAATCCCATGATTAAATTCACACTACTAAGTTGTTGCATATTTTGAAAATAAAGACGTAGGCTACGCAAAAGGGAATCTCACGAGAACCAAGTTCACGGTGAACTCTTGTTCGATTGGTGTATTGATACACTTCATGGATAACCATTCGATTTCATGGTGATAAGTTTTCTTTAGAGTCCAATAGGATATTCAAGATTGCAAGTTATAGTGTCGTCTTCAATTTATTTAAGTTACTGGAAAACTTTATATAGTTGGCATTACAAGATGCATTGCAAGACCCAATTTCATGATTGGTCTCACGATACAAGCTCATCATAAGATAAGAGATTGAAATTTAAGAGCTACAAGGAACGAACTTCAAAATTCATCACAAGTGGAATTATTCGTATAGAAGTTCATTAGGCGCCATTGAATTTGGTCCTCACCATATTACACGCCTTGGATAAAATACTACTCATAAACACTTCATACAAGTTAACCGAATGGCAGTATGGTAACTTTTGGTTTCTACATCATTAGAACACTTATTGAGCACCAAAGCAATTCAATTACATTCATATTAAGCAATAATGGATTACAATAAAATGCTTTATGATATATGATCGACTCAATAATGGTACAATAAGAATGATCTAGTTACAATAGTAGATTTCTACAACTCTAGACTCCATTAGTTCAACACTTTTCAAAGTCCTAAAACTAAGCTCGGACTTGAGCTCCACCGACATCTGAGTCTTCGTAAATTCCTCAACGCCATTCCGTTCGCCTTTGCAACCTGTACAAAACCAGATAGATAAATCACCATACAAAAAGATTGAAATCCATATTTTGGAATCTTAAATTATGGATTCAGTAAGTCAAGGTCATCCAAGAACTAAGAAGTATGATAAAAACTCAGCATTTTTTTATTACATTAAGTTCACCCACACTAAAAGGACGATCCTATAACACTTCCAAACAACCAGCCAACATTTATCACCGGACCGTAAATTTCCAGACAATACCATCGATAATAAGGTGAAGAAGGAAGGTTCACAAAAGCAGGAAATTGTGGGGGAAGCAGGGAGTTTGCCAAAGTTCTTCTCTCTCCCATGCTGTGAAGCCTGTTATCGACAAAGCTCTATTTGAAATACATAACCGCTGCAAATTCTACTTCAGAACCTGCAACAAAGTAAGGACCATTATTTATGATAGCCCATAAGTTAAATCAAATAAGGAGAACCAGATTATGCACAAAAGTAGCGGAAACTCTGCAGTGCATAATCTTTGGCAGATTGGTTCCGAACGACATCATTGGTGCAACTGTTTCGAGCGTAACTTCCTGAATTTACAACACCAGAATTTGTGAGCAAAACATAAAGAAAGTCAAGTTTGCTACCTCTCGATCAAAGTTGTCATTTTTGACGAGAACGATGTTATCAACAACATTGAAGCCTCCAGCCAATCGTGCGACGAAAACCATTTATTGTTCAAGTGTGCTTAATGTTCTCAGACTATACCTTCTCATCAACTCCTGCAACCAGGTAACAGATGGAACAATGTGATGCAGTAAGTCCAATTGAAACATAAAGAGGATTTGTCTTGAGCGGTCGTCGTCGACGTACCAACTAGGTTATTGATGAAGTGAGGTTCAAATTCATGAGTTGCTTCTACCTATGCCTTCAATTTTGCTACCTGTTTGAGAGACCACTTAGCATTAATCACATTGCATGGACAACAATTTAATCTGAATTCTTGATTGAAGAGTCAGAAGACAACTTACACCATACAAAAATGCATCGGCCTTGAAAGTATCTTTAAGAGAAAGTCGGGCTAAGGTAGTATGTCCACCGCCCAAGACTACTCGAACCTGCTGATAAACAAGAAAAATGTCGCGTTAGAACCACGAGATTGTTGTCACAAGATAATTGAGGAAATCAGACCAAAACAGAGTTACCGATTACCTATTGTCAAACTTCTACTGATAGCGACGATTATTCTGAGGCAGGACTCCCCAAAAGAGAAACCGCCGGTTTGGTCGACATGTTGGCTGCAATCCAATTCAAATCCAAATGTTCACAACAGTAGTAAATGGTGAAGAGTTTTTGAATATGGAATAAATGGCAATAACATCAGGCAGTAAAGGCAATCAGTTTAGACCAGAGCAAAGATCTTAACTTCTCAACGAAATCCCTTTTCACCAAAGTAGAATTTAAACCTCTTAACTTCCCAGGACAACCATTATTGAAGAATATAAACTCCTGCGGTCACAATCACAACGAATTAGTAAGAAATCGACAAAATCAATTACTTTCTAAAACCATCCCAAACATGTTCGAGACATTATTCGAATTCTTTCCAACTTTGTTAACCGCATTTAATCGAGAATGTAACTCGAACTTCCTATAAGAGGGCATCTGTTTTATCACCGAAGGGGGAAGCCATCAAAAAACGAAAATTCACAACATTCAAAGAAAACCCAAAACAAAACTCTAAGTTCAAATTTAGAACTTATCTTTTGCTTCGCCATCGCCAAAACCTTCGTCCTCGGAACCACCACGAAGCCCTTACCGTGAAACCGTCACCAGAGTTCCCCGAGTTGCCATCCGCGAGTCTTCAACCCCATCGCGAACCTCGCATCGTCGTCACCTTCGAACAGCTCCATCACAAGTCCGTCTTCGGAAACCCTAGCCATCCACCGTCGAAGCCATCGACGACCTTTGCCACTGCGAATCATCGGTCGTCGAACCTACGAAAAACCATTGAAACCGTAAGTGCTTCCAGGCTAACATTGACAACCTATTAATTTTCTTGTCTGTTTTATGTAGGAGAAGGACGAGCAATGGCGGAAGCGAGAAGAAGATTCGAAGAGTGAGAAAGAACGGGAGACAGAGACGGAGGAAGAATCGAGAGAGGGAGAAGCGGAAGAAGAAGATCGACGGAGAGAAGAATTTGGGACATTAGGGGTTTGGGTTTCTCAGTTTTTTTCCTGCTTTGTTTGTTATGTAATCACATATAGCACACACACACCAATTATCCTACACCCGCGTGATCACGATCGTCCATTGCCCATCACACGGTCATTAACCGCTCGCCCACGATGCACCCTTATTACACGCTCACACACAATTACGTCTCCATTAATCACCATTAATTAATCGTTAATCCCCCTAATTGACCTGATAATAATTAATATTTTAACCTAATTAATAATTAACCTTTTCCAAGCAGTTTTTATTTAATTAAAATGGGTTAACAAATCTTTTTATAATTAACTAAATTAACTTTAATCAACTTTTTATTTAAGATGATGACATTTTAAATTTAATCCCTTTATTTAATCCATTAATTAATTTAATATCAACTTTCTATTAACCTTTTAATATAACTGTTTCTTTTAATCAATTAATTTAATAATTTTAAATGAATTTTTTATTTATAAATAAATAAACTAATAACTCTTTTCAATTAATTTTTTTAATTAATTTTTTTTAATTAATCTATTTCGCTATTTTTTTTATAACTTAATAACTTTTTTAAAACAAACATATAACTTATTTTTAATATAAATCTTTTTCATAATTTAATAACTTGTATCTATTTAATAAAAAAATTATTTTTATAATAAGAAAACTATCTTCATAATTTTAAAAGTATATTCACTTGTTAATAATAATAATCTTTATAATAACTAAAAAAAACATTTTTTTAAAACTAATATAATTAAATTCAACTTTTTCTAAAACTAATCTCACTAAAAATAATAAATCAAATAACTTTTCTCAAATTAATTTATCATCTGAAACTTTTATTAAAACTAATAAAATCAATTTACGTATATTAATTCAACATTTTTCGTAAAATCAATCTTACCAAATAATATAATATTACTTTTCTCGTAAAATCAATTCATAAAATTCAACTCCCCCTAAATTAATCAATCGTGCACGCCTTCATTCTTCACACCGACTTACGCGTCACATTATTCACATATTCACCTGCACTCACTTTTACACCTTAGCGCTTTCATGCGTCTGTGTATGGATTTATATATCTGCTTTTACTTATCTGTCTTTACCTTCCTGCAATTTATTTTATCGCATTGCATCACGTCCAAAGGAAGAATCTGCGCATAACCTAAATAATTGTGCGTATGCATCTCATTTGCATCATAATCCCCATATGATCCTTGATTCCATTCAAGTCGATCTTTTAAGATAGATCCTACCCCATAGAAAGGACCTCTTTCTCTATCTTTACAACTTAGACAAACACATTCAATAACTCAATTCAAACTATTCAAACATATTAGAGAATAAGATGTTAATCATCTTAAGCGAGATAAAACTTTTACCCCATAACAATTCAATCAATATGTAGGGACTTTGCCTTAGGAGAGATAGAGGCATACTTGTTGATAATCCGAGTACTTGAGCCCCTCTCTTAAGACGATGCAAAGACTATTTTTCTACAAAGTTGTGGCGGTTAAATCAAGTAATCTCCCTTAAAATGACAACTCATCTTTTCTCCTAAAATCAATCAATCAACTACCTTTATCCCGTAGGAACTTTGACCACAGTCAAAGAACTCCTCAAACTCTTTAGGGAAACTACAGATACTCTGATTCCACTCCCGTCAGAATATGTAGGCACAAGATGCAATATTTTGTCGAGTATACTTAGAAATAAACCCCCTAGGTCTTTCATCCTTAAGTAGATAACCCTTATCAATAAACAATATAAAACAAGAGGTTCTTGTAGAGTATTACAGAAACTTAGGATGCTAGCACCTTCCCTAAGTTTAACTAACCCCGGAACCTATAACTCTCTAGCTTGCATTTGCATTGCGGGTAATTCGATATTTTTCCCTTCCTTTGGACAAATTAAAGTTTGGTTGTAATGAATTAAGATTCAAGCTCATCAATATCTTGGTATCCAAATTTCACCGCGACACCTGCATTTATAGCTTTTCAATTGAACTACAATATCAGGGTAACTCAAATGGTGATAGACAAAGAGCAGGGTAACTCAACTCAACAATATCAAACCTCGTCATTATGGTTTAGGTGCCCATTTTAGTCGGAAACAACTCTCACGATATAAAAAAAGATTTTTTTTAAACAATAAAGAAAAAGTTCTACAAAATAAATACATATATGGTAACTTTAGTTTTGCATTTAGTTTTCTTTTTAAAATGGATAAATTATTAAATTTATGATAGTGTGAATTTATGATTGAGACATTACCTGAACACAATGCAATGACATCAGCAAGTAAAGAAAGAGATGTGAGAGGTTATAGTCCTTTTAAGGCATAAACAACCATTTTATCCAATGCATAAATATCATGGAATCAAACCAACGACAGTTCAAACCTTGAGCTATAGATGGAATGTTTCAACAATCAGAATATAAAATTTGAACATTATATCAATGCATAATTTCAAAAACAGTTAAAAGTGAAGTGTTGCTTTATGGATAGCAAGAGTGTATTATATTTGGAAGTATGTTAGTGTAAAAGCTATTACTTAAGCCTAAAGGTATTCCAATGTTTTACCCCAGAAGCTCTAACATGATGACTCTAAAGTTGCAGACGTCACTTTTAAAAGTATACTGACAAGACAATCCAACTTCTAGAGCATCGTTTCAGGATCCATCATTATTATTCAATACGTGAATATGAGATACTGGTTAAAACTACTAGTTATAGTATATGAACTAAATGTCATTAAATACATACAGTTTAAACAAATTAGTGAAAATAAGACTATAACATATAATTGACACGAATACATGAATTACTAAACCGACATGAATACATAATTTTTCATTAAGTGTCAATGAAAACTACACCAACATTATTTTTATAAATAAAAACTATAACCTCAACAAGTCTATATAGATAAGTTAATAGCTCATATTTCCAACTACATTTTCATATCACTGTTAAATATCATGTCTCACACAATTAATTAAATTAACACGTGAATGTATTAAGTATTATCCATATTATAATTTAACATGTTTTAGTGGTACCTATTTGAAGCCTCTTGAAGTAGGGGACAAATCCACACTTTCTCTAATCAGTAAGCATGACATATGAACCATTCAACTGGCTGATCCATAATTTTCTTCTTATAATTTTAGCAACCATAAAAGATTAACTACAATATGCTTCTAAATTTTCCATGCCAAATTGGAAAGCTTAAGATTAGTAACAATTTCCCCCTTTTGTTGACTTCTTCAGTGACAAAAACACAAAAACTTCACAAGTTCAATAATTTTCACAAGTTTATCACCTAATATATTCATGTCAGAGATGAATACTTTTCACTTGTACAATTCATATTACAAAAATTGGAGTAAGAATGAAACAGAGAAGACATATGAACTAATTATTGCAGCAAGTTATGCATATATCTTATGTTGCTTCCGATTTGAAAGCATCATCGTTAAGTAAAGCAGCATCCAAACCAGCATTATCAATTTTTTCATTCTTTTATAAGTCTGCAAGTTATATATTTACTAATATAGCAATTGAAAAAATATATAAAAACAATTCAAACTCAGATTAGAGCTCATAGCAAGCTGCTAATCACATCAAACTCAAATTAAAAATCGTGAAAAAATGTAAGTAGCTGTGATGGATAAGAAAGAAAACTTGGTAGTGGTTACCAAAGCAATGACCATTAGATTTGAAGAAATTATACATGTACTACACAACCAAAGTCCTTTAGTACAGGGTCGATATGTAGATGCTACTTGAAATCCACTACTCCTTCCTAAGAGCTGCAACAACAAAATAAGCCACAAATCTATAATACAAACGATGGCAGCAAAAAGGTCTAACATATTTAATGTATTTTGAATACCTGCTGAAATAATGGCAGTGGAAAAGTTAAATTTCAATCTTAGATATATTAAAATTAAGTTGTATTGGAAAATATTCTCATGAAAGTATAGAATTCTAAGGTACAAAAGTAAGTTCCAAAGTATCTCTCTTCAATGTATACTAGAGATTATCCATGGAGTTTCACAATTAATCACATTACAGTACTCAACCATATATAAAACAATATTCTCAACCCGGTATGACTTATTAGTGCGGGGAGTTATCAAGAAAGAGATTTCTAAAAAGCATGTTGACGATACAAGTAATTAAAGAAACATAGAAAAATTAAGCACCCACATCAACTTCAAACTCAATGCTTCACCTATAGTGTATGGCGTCAGGTATGCGCCATTGTCAAATTTTCAATAAATTCTAGAAGGAAAAAATCATCTACACACTAACTGTTGTAGCTAATAAGCAAACTAGCATACAAACTCAAAATGAAGATCCACTTTCTCACTATAGCCAAACATAGTTAAAAACAATCCCCCAACAACTAGGTTTTAAATAGCGTAATTTGCAATTAAAATTTTAACTAGAAGACTGAAAAATCATATAATTCTCCCAAAATTAATCAAAACCTAACACACATTAAACCCAACAAAAATCTACCATGACCACACTTAATATATCATAAAACCCTAATTACCAATAAACACACCAAAACCTAAACCAAAATCCTAAACTCCAAAAATAATGAAAGTCTACTGAAATTGGAACAAAAGGAGAGAATAATCACCTAATTCAAGATATAACTCTTTCCCTGTCGAGCACGACCACAAAAGTAAACAACACCGATGAGCTCTTTGACAAGCTGAAGTGTGGCGACGGCTTCCGGATCCATCTGGAACTTTCCTTTTTCATCGTAGTATATGAGACGTATAAACCTTGGGGGACCGGTGTACTAAGAAGCCTAAGATGACGACCTCGCCGGAGGAGAAGGTGGTGAGGCATCGACTGGGTTGTCCTCGCCTCGGTTAAATATATTGAATAAACCTAGTGAGTGAGCGTGTGTACTGTAATGGATATAATGTAATTTTTTTAAAGTTTGTTCGTTTGTTCAGTTGTATATTGTATTAAAATAAACTTAAATATATTTTTGGTCTCTCTAATTTGATAATTTTTAACCGTTGCAATTATGTTATTCAACATGTTTAGAAAATTTGCAACAGTTGGCTCTAACTGCCATGACAATTGTCGCAATCCAGGAATAAGGACAGTTTTGTGAGAACTGTCACAACTCATGTGTTACAAAATTCCTTTTTTTTCTTGTAGTAGTCTAGTAGTAACCTGCTAGAAGAGCTTTCCTCGCGAGGGATCTTCCACCTAGGTGTTGGGCGTTGATTCCTTCATGGATCTCGCATAGGACGTGGGCGACCATCTCTTCTTCGACGCATTTTATGAGGGGTATGGAGAATCCTTGCCTGTACATCTTATTCTCGACCAAAACGTAAAAGCATGCTCTAGGCCTTACTATGTTGGCTTCCTTAGGGTCAGATGGTAGTTCCTCTTTAGTGAAGTAGTTGTATACTGAGGTCGTGGACGCTTTCTCGATGCTAGGTCATGGGAGTATCCCCTGGATGATGGATTTGTTTCCCCTTTTCTTCTTTGTGCTTGCTAGTTTTGATAGGATGTCTGCCCAGACTTTGTGTTCACGGGGTACGTGTTTCACCTCCACGAAGGTGAACTTTGCCATCTCCTCCTTGACCAGGGCCAGGTATTCAGACAAGTTGTCATTTTTGACTTGGTATTCTTCTCGGACTTGGAGGACCACCAGCTACGAGTCGGTGCAAATGATGACTTCCTTTGTGCCCAGGTCCTCGGTGAGGCGTATACCGGCCAAGAAGACCTCATATTTGGCCTCGTTGTTAGAGGTAGGGAAAGACAGTGTGAGTGAGACTTTGATGAGGATTCCCTCCTCGTTTTCCAAGATGATGCTTGCCTCGCTCCTAGCCGAGTTGGATGCTCCGTCGACAAATATGACCCATTTGCGGGGGTCGTTGCTCGGTTGGCTATGCAAGGTCATTTCCGCTATGAAGTCAGCTAGTGTTTGCGCCTTGAGGGCCTTTCTGCTCTCGTACTGGATGTCAAATTCGGATAGCTCTAGCGACCATTTGAGCATCCTGTTGATCATGTCTGGACGGCCTAGAAGCTATTTTATGGGCTGGTTCATGCATACCACAATCGTGTGGACTATAAAATAGTGTCTCAGACTTCTCGTAGCGATAATAAGAGCGAGGGTATCTTTTCTATCTATTGGCACCTCAGCACTGGTCCTT
The DNA here is from genome assembly GCA_963859935.3 of Lathyrus sativus. NCBI lineage: Eukaryota > Viridiplantae > Streptophyta > Magnoliopsida > Fabales > Fabaceae > Lathyrus > Lathyrus sativus. Next base: position 586,748,171 of record OZ012738.1, read on the forward strand.
GCAATGCCTTCCTCGTGAAATAGATGGGTTTCTGCCTGTCAGGAGTTTCACGAATGAGGGTGGCGCTCACGACCTCGTTTGCAACGACGAGGTAGAGGAAAAGGGTTTCCCCATTTTCTGGTCGGGAGAGGACGGGCGGTGCAGGCATGGCTTACTTCAAGTAGAAGAGACCTTTATTGCGTTCCTCTATCCATTCGAACGCGACTTCCTTGTGGAGGAGTTTGAAAAATGGGAGGGCGTGCTGGGCAGACTTTGTTATGAAACGGGAAAGCGATGTGAGCATCCCATTGAGGTACTGGATGGACTTTTTTGAGTTCGGCGTGGAGAACTCAGAGAAGGCTCTGCATTTGTCGGGGTTGGCTTCAATTCCTTGTCTGGTTAGATAGAAACCGATGAACTTGCCCGCTCGTACCCCGAATGTGCACTTTTCCGAATTAAAGTACATCTTGTATTTTCTGGCCTGCTCGAAGACTTTCTTCAGGTGGGTCGTGTGATTGGATTTGTTGTGGGATTTCACGATCATGTCGTCCATATAGACTTCGATCATGTCCCTGATTTCTCCTCAGAAGACTTTGTTCATCATCCTTTGGTAGGTAGCACCGACATTCTTTAGGCCTAAGGGCATTACGTTGTAGTAATAGTTGCCCGATTTGGTCATGAAGGCCGTGTACCTCTTGTCGCTTTTTGCCATGGGTATTTGGTTGTAGCCCGAATAGGCGTCCATGAAAGATAACAATTTAAAACTGGCAGAATTATCAACTAGTTTATCTATGTTGGGGAGGGGGTATGCATATTTAGGGCAAGCCTTATTAGGATCGGTATAGTCAATACACGTGCACCATTTTCCATTATTCTTTTTAACGAGTACAACATTGGAAAACCAAGTGATGTACTTGGCCTCCGAGATAAAGTTTACCTTTAAGAGGTCTTTTACAGGCTGTTCGACAACCTTCATTTTCTCCAGGGACCGACGTCGTCTATGTTGGGCTACTGCCTTGACAGAGGGGTCGGTGGTGAGGTGGTAACATGTCGCATCAGGGTCTAGCCCGGGCATCTCTATGGCACTCCACACAAACAGTTCTGCATTCTCCCAGAGGCATGCTCTCAGTTGTTTCCTCGCTAGCTTGGGGAGACTGGTACCAATATTTACTCCTTGCTTGGGGTTATCGCCAAGTGAGACGAGCTCAAATTCTCCATCCAGAATTAGGCGCATCGGATGGGCAGCTTCACTGCTATTGAAGGAGATGCCCGAAGATGACTAGATCTCTTTCCCCTTTATCTTCTGAGTCTTTTGGTCATCTTCAGAGAAGTGACTATCAATGTTGATGGAATCGAAACGAGGAAGTGGGTTTGCCTCATTGGTTTTGCTGGGCAGATGAGGCTGGGCAGGAGTCTTTGGTCAGGTGGCGATGGCATTCACTCCATTGGACGCTGCTTCAAAGCATCTCCTTGCAACTTAGATATCCTCATGTAGGGTTATGACGAGGCCTTTAGAGGTGTAATATTTCATTTTCAAGTGTATCGTTGAAGGTACATCCACCAGCTCGACCAGATTCGGTCACCCGAAGATGCACTAGTATAGTGACAGACAGTCTATAACCAGGAATTAGACCTTGATTGACCTAATCATTTCAGCGGATTCGAAGGTTACAGTCCATTAAAACCCCAGGGCTTCTTCACCGATCCATTAAAAGCTTGTAGGTCAGAACCCACATAGGGAGTCAAATGTGATTCGTCTAGCTAGAGCATGGAGAACAGCTGGGAGTGCATCATATCAACGGAGCTGCCTTGGTCGATGAGGATTCTCCAAACATCAAAATTTTCCATCTGATCCATTACGAGAAGAGGGATGCTGACGTTAGGAGCTTTTCCGAGGAGCTCCTCACGGTAGAAGCATATAAGAACAGACTCTCCCAAGACCTTGTCGAGGGTGGAGTTCCGGTTCGAGCTGTTGCTGATAAGGTGCTCAAATTTTCTTTTGACGGATCCCACTGTCACTTTGTTGAAACCTCCTTTAGAGATAACCATGACGGAGGGAAACGTCTCCCACAGGCTGTGCACCGCAAAAAATGGAGGGGCGTTGAGCCCCTCGGGGATGTAGAAATCTTCAGGCCGTGAGATGCTCATAGCGACCTAGAGATTGGCTTCCTCAGAGGAAGGCACTTCTTCCTCGACCTTCTGGGATTCTTGGGCGTCTAGTCGAGGGGTTTCCTTTCATTTAGCGAACTACTTCAGATGCTTGTCCCTGATAAGTATTTTGATGGCATCCTTTAGGTGGATCAGTCTTTAGTCATATGGCCATGGCTCTTGTGTAACCGACAATATTTGGATTTATCAGTGTTAGGTTTGGACAATATCTACTTAGGGAACCAGACTCCTGCCTGCCGAAATTATGAGTTGGCGCACTCAGTGAGGATCTTTTCTCTTGAAACTGTCAGGGGAGTGTAATCATGGAACTGGCAGGAGGGTCCCTTGTTGTCCCCAGGCTCACGAGGACGGTCTTCTCGTTTTTTATCTCCTCGACGGGATATAGAGGGATCGTCGGACCTGGATGGTTGGGCATTTTCCCTGTGCCTGGAATCACGGGCAAAGCTGGCAGCCTCCTTTTCCTCGTACTGAATGTACGCTTGCGCTTTGAGGAGGAAGGCGTCCAACATTGTCGGGGGCTGGGTGCCTACAACTTTAGCAAATTCTGTGCAGGGACGGAGCTCGCGTTCGAGCAGAAACTTTTTCATGTCATCGGTGGTAGAAACCTGGACGACCTCCTTGTTGAATCTTTCAATGTAGGCTCGCAGGGGTTCATACCTCCCTTGAATGATGGCCTCAAGGAAGGCTCCAGTCTTCAGATGACGGTGAGAGCCGTGAAGTGTCTGGAGAAGAGTCTTCCTAGTTGTCTCCATGAGGTGATGGAGTCGTCAGGAAGCCCTTTGTACCAGGTCATTTCCCCCTTCCTAAGCATGGTCGGAAATAGCCTGCACTTGATAGTGCCCGGACGCCGCGATAGTCGAGCAACACATCAATATTATCGATGTGCTTGTCAGGGTCAGTTGTTCCGTCGTATATGCCTATAGAGGGGGGTTTCTCTAGTTCTTTTGGGAGACGCATGGCTGTGATATCTTAGGACAACGGGACGTGAGGCTCGTCGTCGCTGCTGCTGGTGGTCCAAGACGGGGAGTGGGCATCTTGTCTGTAGGTAGGGCGGAGATCTCGTTGAGGAGACGGGATTCATGCTTGGCCCTTGGTTCTGGGCGGAGGCGAACATTGAGACTCTGCTTGGTGGTTTCTTCTGGTCCTCTTGGGTTGTGGGGAATGCTGGTTCTAGGAAGAAATCTGGCGGCGTTTGCGGATGGTCAGGGTCTCTGGTTCTGGAGGTGTGCTAACATTCTTTCCTCGATGGAGGGGATCTTGGACGACTGGACTCTTCTAACGCTCTAATCCTTGCGTTCTGGTTGAGGATTATGAGGTTGGTTTCATTGAGAACCTCGAGGAGGGCTGCCATGGCCAGGTCGGCGCTGGGAGGAACTGGAACTAGTAGGTGTTACGGGACAAGTGGGGCTTCGCCGTGATCTGCACGAGCAAGGGATTGGGAAGTTATGGCTTCGTCCCTTTGTCGGAGGACATCACCGTTATGAGAGGTGGTGGCCCCATCAACATCAGTCTTGCTGACAGGGAGAAAGTAGAGTTATGAGCATCAAGATTAATGTCATGGGCAGGCATGATCAGAAATTTGAAGAATTGTTTTGGTCTTGTGTTCTACGAAGAGAGAAAAGACGGGGATAACAAGTTTTCCCACAGACGGTGCCATTGATCTTACCGGTTGATCAGAACCTGAGGTGGGGCAAAGACAAGCGTCTGTGATGTTGAGTGTGAAAGAGGAGGATGTGGTGTACATGCAAGGCACTCCAATACTAAAGTAAGAAAACGAGCAAGAGAAAGAGCAAGTACAAAATATGAGTGTTTCAGGGGTGAATATTGGATACCTAACCCTCTCAAGTGAGAGGGTTTTTATAGTGCCCCCGACGCTTGACCATTGGTCCCTATTTTTGGGGCGAGATAACTGTTTCCTAAAGAATAGGTAACTGTCAGAACTAGCCGTTGAGACGGGTATACGTGCCCATAACTAGCCGTTGGCACGAGCAGAATCGTAGTTACAAGCATAAGCGTTTTGGCTGTTTTTGGATGGTGGAACCGTGCGTGACAGGAAGAGACTGACGAGGAGGAATGTTGTGACCAAGGGTAAATTGGTCAGCTTCCCCCGTTGGAGGGGCAGAAAGGTAAATTCTCCCCTCAAAGTGGTTGGACTTGGGCAATTGGGACGTTATGGGAGCAAAAGTGGATCAGATCATGCCTAGCCATTGGCCCAGTCCGGAACAGTAATGTTTTGGGATCTTATTGGTTTATAACATTATAATAATGCTTTGACAATGTTTAGATTATGTAATACTTAGTATGATATCTTGTAATTGTTTAAGGTTCAAAATAGTGTAAAACAACATATCAGTTATTGTTTAAGGTTCAAAATAGCGTAAAACATTATATTTGTTATCTTTTAAAATGTAACAAACGGGTCCTTCATGTTTATAATTTGTAAACATCATGCCCTTCATGATTTTAATTTGTAACACCAACGTCCTATATGTTTTTAAAATGTAACAATTAGGTCCTTCCAGTTTTGACTGGTGTACAAATTATAACATATATGTAACATTAGTGGTATAGAATTGCTAAACACGACATATGCATAATTGAAGAATTACAACACGTAATTGTTTCATTAACCGTTGTCAATAATTGTAACATAGAATTGTTTAACAAAGCATTGTCAATAAGTGTTACATGAAAGTACCACAACTCATGACTTACAATGAAAAGTAACAATGATATCCACTTTTAAACCAAAATACACATAACGCTACAAAAATCAAAACTAACAACATAATGACATAACCTAACATCTTCAACATCTTCAACATGTTCTCCATGATCTCCTTAGTGTATTTCTCATCCTTATCAATTAAACTTCTAAGCAAGTTGATTTCAAGATCTTTTTCATCACAATTAGAACATTTAGAAATTAATGAGAGTTGTATCTCTTGTTTGACTTCATCGTTGTAATGGTTTTCATACCACTCAAAAAACTTGCAACCCACATTATCAACTTCACTCTGTTAACATTAACATAAACCCAAAGACCCAATATGGCAAAACCAAAACCACAAACTAAACAAAAACTAATTATATATGCATAAACCAAAACCAAAACCAATAATATTGAAGAACCGATGTACAACAAAGTATCTGCATCTCCAAAATAGCTTCCCCAAGTTTCTTTCTTTCTTCTTAATTGTTCTTAACACTGCTTTGACTCCACACAGACATGTCAGTTCGATTCCAGTTTGGGATGCACTCGAAATAAATGTATTAGAGTCCTAACATCTTTGATTTGGTTCACTACTACCACACGAGGCCATTGATGGAGTATTGAGATTTAGAGTTTAAAGTATGTGATTTGGGGATTTAAAGTTCTGATATCCATAAATATAAGAAAGAAGGAGACAAATGCCAAATCAACAACCTTTAATGACATATCATCATTGTTAAATGTCACATCAACTCCGCTTGTGACACATAGGCATTTTTGGAACGAAGATTTTGAAAAAGGTAAACGATGAAAACGTTACTTAACACAAAGGACCAAATCGTTACAAAAAAAACTTAAATGACTAACTTGTTATTTTAAAATAAATTAAAGGACCTAGACAATATTTTTTCCTAAGATTGAAGATGGAAAAGATGAAAGAGAGAGAGAGAGAGAGGGAGAGAGAGAGAGAGAGAGAGAGAGAGAGAGAGAGAGAGAGAGAGAGAGAGAGAGAGAGAAATGTTGTAACAAATTTTCTAACGGAATTGATAGAAACAATTATAATGTAAATTTTAATTCAAACCTAAAACTAAGTTCAGTATTTATACGATCAGAATCAAATGAAATAAAACTCAAATTAAATTAAATGCAACTAATGTGAATTTGGATTGCACATTTCAACACCATCCATTAATCCATATTAAAGACTAAAATCAACAACACCAATTTCATTCCTAAAATGAATAAAGTGTTATCTCTTGATTGCTTTAGTTAACACATCTGCAAGTTGTTATGAGTGTTAAAGCGAACAACTTCAAACACTTAATTCTTAACCTGATTACACAAAAAATGGAACTTTGTGTCAATGTATTTTCTCTTTCCATGCAACACTGGACTCTTGGCAAGAATTATAGTTTATTTGTTGTCAATCATCAACTTCATAGGCTTGCATACCTTGATCTTCAGATTCTGTAACAAATTCATAATCCAAACAACTTTACACGTAGATAAAGCATCTGCAATGCACTCAAATTCAAAGGTTGACAATGCAACCACTAGTTACTTCTTGGAGCACCAAGAAATGGAACCTCCTATATACTTGAAGAAATATCCAGAAGTACTTTTTCTTTTAACTTTGTCTTCATACCATTCAGAGTCTAAATAACATATAAGCTCCGAATCAAATTTAGCATCAGAGGGGAACAAAACTCCATACCTTAAAGACCCCTTAATATACCTCAGTATCTTGACAACAGCTTGGTAATGTGACCACTTTGGTTTGCTCAAAAACCTACTCATTATTCCAATTTCATATCAAATGTTAGGTCTGGTATTACAAAGATATCTCAACAAGCCTACAAACTATTTAAAAGTTGTATAATCTACACCATCACCCTTAGAATCAGAATCCAGCTTATGATACCCTCAAAATTATACCCTTATAAGAATATAAAATCTCCATCTCCTAAAAATTATACCATATTTTCAAGATAAGTTATCCTAAACTCATTCATCAACACCTTCTTAAACTTAGTTATCTCATATGAACAACTCCTTGTTAGCAATATGTCATCAATATATAGACACACCAAAATCAATATATGAACACCTTCTTAAACTACTCTACAACTCTTCAATTCTCATGGTGTTAAAGTTCTTAGAGTGTTCAATAATTACAACAATGTAGTCAAACAGAGGAGTAAGTGGTCTCAATACATTTTCGATGATTACTTATTTAGAGAGAATTTTTTCATAAAATTTCATCTCATTTGTGATTAGAGATATCTTCTCATTGTTCGTTCTGTTTATAATCTCATACTGCTTACTTAGATTGTAGAAATCAAACACAAATAACATGCCTTTCCTATTACACAATCTAAATTTAACTAATACAATAATAAAAAATTTTAGAATCACATTACCTATTGCATTTAGATGAAAAATGGTGAGTATGGAATCCATTGATGATTTTATCGTCATTTAAAATCAAAATTGTGTTTATGAAGTGTTTTTGGCAGGATTTAAAGTGTAAAAAATGCAACTTTTTTTATAAACTACAAGGGTGACAAAACAAAAACCATGGAAAAGTTGGTGCGAATAGCAACTTCAGCTGCGGGCTTCAAACCCAACCGGCCCATTACGACATCCAACACGCGATTCAACTTTCAATCCTATTCCTCATCGACACACCACTTCCAATTCCCCATTCCCATATTCACCTTCGCATCGAGAATCAAGAGCAACCATGGCGAAATCCGCGTCTTCCCTATTGCAGAAGCTGAAGGGCTTCATCAAGAAGCCATGGGAGATAACAGGACCCGTTTCCCATCCGGAGTACAAATCAGCATTACCAGGTGCACTTGAGTACCGTGTTCATTGCCCGGCCACCGTAAAGGAAAGGGCTATTATCCCAACTTCACTTCCCGAAACCGTGTACGACATCAAATACTATACTCGTGATCAACGCCGTAACCGTCCGCCCTCTATCCGCACTATCTACAAGAAAGCTGATATCGAGAAACTCAGGCAGGAGGCTACCTATGACGTCGCTGATTTTCCCCCAATTTATCCTAATATTGCCGTCGAGGAGGATTACGATGCTCGCGGCGGTGGATACCAATCATAGGTGACGATTTTCTCTGTGTTAATTCTCATTTTTGTTGGTGATTAATTGATTAGGGATTTTAGGTTTTACCTTTTTTTGTCCCCTTTAGATGATTTGTTTAATTGCTTTCTGATTTTGACTAGGGTTGAAGTTTGGATGAATCTACGATTTTATAGGATTATTAGATTAGATCATTGGTCTGTGGGCTAGGTAGTTGGATTGGATCACCGTTTTGAATGTATAGTGCCTGGGCGGCTGTATTGGCGTTTAATTAACATTGCATTTTTTGTTGCTCGGGTTAATTTGTTTATTGGTTTTCAAAGGTATCATTTGTTAGACTATTGTATGAGTTCTCTTGGTGTATGTTTGGTTCATTTCAATAATTGAACAAAACATTACATATAGATTTAGATGGTTTGTATGAAGGGGAGATCTAGTTAGTGAATAATCTCGTAGTGAATGCACAGTAGTTTGTGTCAGGACAGAGATAAAAGAAACAATGTCTTCCTCCTGCCTCACTTTTGTTGCCATTTGGATAATCTGTCTCTCTGAAGGGTTTGATTGAGATGTTCTGGAAGAATAGCTAGTGGTTTCAATGTGCAAAATCCTTTGAGAGCTTTATGATTCAATAATGGAAAGAAAGAACAATAGAATGCAAGATCTCAGAAGGGCCATTTGGTGGCGTGGTATTGAGATGCGTGTTTTGGAAGTGAATTTAAATTAATTATTGTAAAACTTTGTCGAATCTTGATGACTTGGATCAATAATACTTCTGTGCTAATGCTTGTCTTTTACGATTTACCCTCTAGTAACATGTTGTATGACTCCTATACAATGCTAAATCAGCTAAAGATGTTATGTCTATTAGAATTAGAGTTTGTTCTAACTCATCCATACAAAGCCGGTTCGTAAGGTCTAACTCTTTCCAAGCTCTATCTCTAACCAATGCGGAACTTAAGATTTTCCCAATAATGTTTGTGCACAAATGAAATGCTTAATAGGCTAGAGTTCCCACAACTTTTACACGGATACCTATAAAGAGGTTAGTTAATCCATGAACCACGAGACTAGAGTAGGATTCCTTTAAGCATTTGGAAATTGGAATTCTGTAACATGTGGGAAAATCTTTGGAAGTTGTTGACACCATGATTAAAAGAATTATTTGTGTGCCTTCAAGAAACCCAGTGGGTTGGAGAAAGTATATGGAATTAAACACTTAAGAATTTGAAACTTTGGTATAAATGGTGCTATAATATAATAATTAAAAATTTGAAACGTTGGTAAAAATGGAGCTATAGTCAGAGAATTTATTCTGTACATTTGATAGAGTATGATTTTCAAGCTAAATTCCACTCAAAGGTAGGATCTTAATAGAGGACATTGTGCTGATATCGTGAAGGTGCTGCGTGGAGAATTCACATTCGCAGCCCAAAACCGTGCCCTGTTTTGTGTCTGGAACAAGGTTGTCAAAATCGGGATCGCCATAAGATTGGGAGGGGATGGTAAGATTGTAAAATATAAGATCGTAACTAAGATCAGAAGATCCTACTCAATTATTTTTGTAAGATCGAGAGGGGGTAGCAAGATTGCAAAACATAAGATCGTAACAAAATTGTAAGATACTATTTAAACGGAAAATAATAGTGCATATTTAAAGTATTTCTACATGATATATCCGTAGGCAAGTGTATTCATGGGAAAATGGACCGTAACTGCTGTACCTTTGTATCTTGTCATCCTTCCTGGCTTGTAACGGTGGTGGCCGGGAAAATGGCCGATTAGGGCCGGAAAATGGCCGATCATGTATCTTGTCATCCTTCTTGAAGGCACATAATCATTAGTCTTACCATTTTTTTTCCACAATTGACTACCACACACGATTCTACTTAAGATCTAGATTGTTGGGGGTGAGTGAGATCGTAAAATCGTAAAATTTTAAAATTTAAATCATGACTTTGATAACCATGGTCTGGAACACACTCAGACACTGCAGCATGGATGGTTTTCAGGAATCCCGATCTATGTTGTCAATAGCGCGCTCTAATAGCGGTTGTAGTGGCCGCCAATTGCATCCCCAAACCGCTATTGCATCTGCTTTTAGGGTTATAGGGAAAATTCCTCAAAGCCTATTTTTAAACCCTTGTCTTTTTAAGGGTATAAATGACAATCCTGTCCAGACCCTTTTAAGTAATATTCTGTTCTTCATTATGTTATGTTTTTTGCTCACAAACAATCATTATGTTCTTCCTACCTTTGGTTCAGTTATATATTGTTTTTCTTCTCAGTTTGAGTTTTATTGCTATGTACTTTAGGTTCTTAATTATTAAGTATGAAGGTCTCTTTGATTTGTGTATTTATTTATTTTTAAGCATGTGTTTCACTTTGTACAATGAGTTTTTGTTTGCAATAACGGTTATCCCGCTATACCGCTATAGTATTTTAGGGGGGTCGTTGCTATGTGACACTATCTAGGATTAGCAACATATATCCTGATAAAAAGTGTGAAAGCTAGACTATCTCACTGTTGTAGAATAAGCGAAGAATCAAAGGAATAGAGGAATCATTGTAGAGGAGGTGAGAGGAGGAAGAAGACACGAAGAGTCAGTCATAGAACAGAAATAAAATTTTGGGTTGAATCGGCACAACACTTTTCTCGCAACTCTTTGACCTTTGCTGAGACTTGAATCAGCTCCTTCTTTAAGATTATTCATAGTTCACACTGACAAGTAAACCCCATTTCGGCCCAAATTCATCCTATTTTTCATTTCCTATCAGACAACCTGAGTTTTTGTCTCTTTCCGCCGTTGATTATTGTGCTTCTATAGCACAATCTCTGTCACAATCACAACCATCCAACAGAATAACTGGGTCGCAATTTCAGTTTCATTTTGTTGTTATTTGCTTTATAAGAATGCCTTTGTGTCTGTTTATTCCCATGTTGAAAAGTATGCAGCGGTGCATTTAGAGTGAAACTAAGGCATACGGATTTTCAAAATTGCATTAAATTGCATCAAATTTGACTTTGGGACATTCATAGTGAAACTAAGGCATACAGCTTTTCAAAATTGCATTAAATTGCATCAAAATTGACTTTGGGACGCCGTATTAGTATTTGAAACGCATAACCGAACATGCTATTAGATTGATGATTGTGCATCTAGACAATGAAAAAGACAGTCTAGACATACAAAACATCCGCCTGGAAGGTTCTTAGCCGTCTAGTTAAGGGTTGTTAATAGTGCGCTATAGCGGTGTAGTGTAGCGGCACGGCCCCTCACTGCTACGCTATTGGCCTGCGAAGCGGTATTGACGATAGCGGTCATAGCGGCTGCTAATAGTGCTTTCATAACAGCGCTATGGTGGTACAATAGCAGTGTCATCGTGGTTTGATGGCCACTGTTCTCAATTTGGGGCAAAATCGTAAGCCCTAATACTTAACCCCACATGTTATGTTTCTTTAGATTCCAGTTTTTTAAGGGTATATTGGTCTTTCCCACCCTTTTACTGGTCTAATATTTAACCCCATGGGTTATGTTTCTTTAGATTCCACTGTTTTTTTTTCATTTTTTCTTTTTCTTTTTCTACACTGTTCTCCCTTGCCTTCTCTCCCGCGATGCTTTCCTTGTTGTCTTTTCCATTCTTTGTCGTTCTCGTTTGATCCTTTGTTCTGCTTCTCCACTTCTCATTGCTCTGTTTCACTCCTACAATCTCTGTTATGTATGCCTTGCCTTGTTCCTCTTTTGATAGCTATGACATCATCATCCTCTATCATTGCAAGAGTGACACCAACCTTCAACTATAAAGGTTATTTTAAATCTATTGACAATCTTGATATTGGTTCGTAGTGGAACTCTTGTAAAGGCCAAGGCAAGAAAACAGTTTTTTGATTTTTGTGAGTACTATTCAACTGGAGGAATAACAAGAGTTAAAAATTAAGGAGCATCTGTTGGCGATAAGAGAAGAAGTAAAATCTTGCAAGAAAATACCAGATGATATTAAATAAAACTATTAGAGTTATGATAAAAAGTAAGATGTAACAAATGAGTATATGTCTAGGGTTAATATCAATGAGGAGGATGATGATGTTGTGCATGAACACTTTTATAGTTTGATTTTAATGGGAACTCATTTTGATGGGATAAATACGCTGTTGCAATTTCTATTTTGGCAAAAATACTGTTTTAGTTCTTAAGTTATTTTTAAAAAATCAAATTAGTTTCTTAAGTTTTTTTTTGTAACGCTTTGATCCTTTTTTAAAAATCTCTGTTATAATAAATTGCAAACTCATATACCATTTGAACTGGTTTTTCGCACTGATCACGAATATGCAATCAAATTTATCAAACAAGTTATGGTTCATGAGAATCAGGTAAAAATGGACGAAATACATAATGAAAAATCATCGATCCGATCAAAATACGTAATCAAACGCAAAACTAATTACATATTTGTGACCAGCGTGAAGAACCAGTTCAAATGGTATATGAGTTTTTAATTTATTGTAATGGAGATTTTTTAAAAAGGACCAAATCATACAAAAAAAACTTAAGGGACTAACTTGATATTTTAAAATAACTTAAAGGACCTAGACAATATTTTTCCCTTCTATTTTTTAGTATTTATGTATGCAGTTGAAATTTATGTTATACTTTTTACGTTGTTTTTTAGTCTTCACAATAACGGTCATCCCGCTATCCGCTATTCCGCTACAACATTTTAGGGGTTCGGCGCAATGTGCTGCTATCCGAGATTAACAACCTAGATGTACCGATTTCTAAAAGGCTAATTTGGCAGCAACCACAACTGTTGGGTCAAAGCTCTCCTTATCTGGACTATGACTTTGGTTACTGATGATGATATATCCTCAGTTTTAGATGATTCTTAAATTTTTGAGCTTGTAGTATAAGTCACTTTTTCTCTCTATTGTATGTCTAGCAGTCATTCTACTATAGTGTTATTGGGGTTGGGTGCTATGGTCTAAAATTTATTGGGGTATTGTATTGGCTTCTTTCTACTTCATTATTCTAGTTTTATGTTATTTTGTTATCAAAAGAAAGAAAAGGTTCGTAGAGTATTTGGATTTTGCTACTTGGTCTTATCAAACTAGCATTAAATGTAGAATCAAGATACAACAGGTTATGTAAATATGGTTGTATTTAGCATCATGTTTGTTTTCCTGTTTGGACAAAATTTCATATCACAGGGACCACGATAGCTCATTGGTTAGGCATTTATAAAAATAAAAGTTACCAGGAGAAAAGAGGATGCTAAATTGCTGTGCATATTGTCCTACTCATTTTGCCCGTCACCCTACCCTGCGATTAAAACAATTTTTACAAAGGCTGTGTTTGTCTAATATAACAGTGTTTTCATGTTTGGACAGTCTCATTTTTTATAGGCCAAAATTCAATGAATACCTGGAACAAACGGGAGTCCAAAATTTTCAAATACTAGTATGATATTACTATATTTCTGAGACCTTTTTTTTTTCCACGTGCATAAGTATATGCATTGCATTCATAGTAATGTGTGATTGTGAATGCATTCATAGTAATGTGTGATTGTGTCTCAAACTCCGGATGCTCCATTATATCCAATGTTACCTGTTTCATTGCTCACAAAATTGTTTGTAGACTACATATTATTCTTTTCATCTGCCTGGCTTCAAATTTCTTGTAACTGTCATGTTGACTATTTGTCTTTGCATGTCATCAGGTTTGTGCTATCATGGGATTATTACATTATTGACCCTGTCAAATTTCTGTTTCTGTCATGGAAAGGTCTGAAGAGTCTTACTGCAGACCTGATGATTGTCTATTTTGAAAGGGTGTAAGCATTTTGTATCAATAATAAAGGGTTACTAACTGCATTAAGTTTAACTACCTGTGTACTTATTTGTGAACATTGGATCAGGAAGTAAATTGCCTTATTTTTCTTGTTACAAAATTGCCTCATTTTTCTTGTTACAAAATTGCCTCATTGGCTTGATAAGGGGGTGAATTGAACACCCTGGAACTCCCTGTTTGATTCGATTATGAGTGAAGCTTTTTGGTGTATGACTTCAAAGTCTCTTGGTAGCTAGACAAACCATGCCGTATCTACATTTTGGAAACGACATCTGTATTTTTTATGCTATTTTCTTGCAAGAGATGAACTGTTCACGAGTCTATTTTTTACGCTACTTTAGAACTGGCATAAGAGTTACAAGCTTTGAGAAAGTTGATTCGAGGATGGTATTGAAACTTCTATATTGCTTCATGCTTCTAAATAAAAATTAAAATTGAATGTTGGCCCAAGCTAAGAAGAAATTATGCACCGTTCAACGTTCAGTGTATCAATATGGACTCGTGTTAAGGAGTGTTGGCGGGACGTCCTTTTGCCTTTTAGGTGACTTTGCTTTATTTTGAATAAGGGCGTTTTAGGTGAGTTGTGATCTTGATAATTAACTATTGACAAGGTTATGTTGGTGCGTGCGAACATGCACATGACTTAACTAATGTTAGATAACATTTTTATGCAACTTAACACGATTTAAAATGCAAGCGAACATGCACATGGCTTAACAACTAATTTTTAACATTTTTGGGCAATTTAACGCCATTCAAAATTTAGCTGGCACTCAAAAATTAGATAGGAATGAAATCCATAATGAGTGGCAAGAGTATTGTTATTGTAATGTTGATTTGTTGAAACACATTTACTAAATTGTAATGTTGATTTGTTGAAACACATTTACAATTTAGTTTTGTTTTGATGATGCTGTCCCACACCTTATGTCAGTGTTAGTTGTTAAGAAAGACGTAGGTTGTGAATCTGTTGTTAGGAATGATGACAGACGGAGGAAAGTAATTGGGAATTTAGGTTTTGTTTGGATTGAAGAAATTAAATGTAGCCGAATGGTATGTAATGGAATAAAAGGGAATGATATCTAATAGAATGAAGTGTTATTTTATTGTTTGGATTAATTAAAACCGGACAAAACGGAGCAATATAAAGAAATGTGCATTCTATTTCATTTCATCATTTATCTCTATATTTCTTCTCTTCTGATTTGAAAGGATTGAAAAATTTGCATTGCTCTCTTATAAAATTTTCAAACAATCAAATTAAATTCTCGTATTCTGTTTTATTTTATTGAACTGTCTTCTGTTCTGCTCAATTTATTTTATGATATTCAAACATAACTTTATTTGTTTAGGTTATGCAGTACGGTATAGAATAATATCATACAAATAAACACTTATTTTCGACATGGATTTGTCATGGATTTGTTCTACCCTGATAATTAATTTTGTTCCAAGTAAATTTCATTCAAAGAACTTAACAGCATCAAAATTTAAGGTCTCCAGTTGACTTTAAATTTGATTAATTCGATAGTAATAAATAGTGCCGTCACTGGTCTCCTACATGCATAACAAGAAAGCACCACCAACGAGCATAGCCATTATCTCTCATCCTCAGTCACTTTCACTCACATGGACTCACAGAGTGAGGTTGGCAAAGCTCGCGGTGGCCGCTTAAGAATATTGAATACACTACTAAAGAGAAAAAGGATGTCCTGCTCCTACTACACACCACATGTCCCTATATACTCACACTACCTCACATTTAATATGCACCCCTTAAAGGACACAACCGGAAATCTCTTATTTTATTCCATCATATTGTTAAATCCGTAATTATATTCAATCACCCCCCTAAAGACAATGAGAATTTATCATATACAAAACCCCCCTTTTATTATCTTACTTTCATGCATCTCTATCTCTGAATACACATTTATTAAACTGCATTATATCATGTTTCAGAATGCCTGATATCTTACCGTCGTTGATGCTGATAGTATACATATTCATTCATTACAGACTTACTCACTTGGCACTGTCGTTGATTGTGATACCACATATGCTTGGATTGGAACTAATCAATTAATAGTACTAAGAAGAAAGTTTATCATTCCCCTTTCTCTTAGGAATTATAATCACTAACATTTTTCATCCTACCAAAATCAAGCAGCGCAATATTTTTGTATTTGATTTGTCAACTTCAACCGTGAGTGGTCCAAATTCATTAGATGTTTTGGAAATTCACAACTGCAGTAAATGTTGGGTTTCTAAATTCATAGATTTTGACAATCGGAAACTTTACCAACGATACGTCTAAGTTCATTATATTTTTTATTTTATTTTTGTAAGAAAATTCAATTATTAATTGGAGCAGTGCGAAAAAGATAGCAAGAATTTAGTTTTGATACAAGGTATGTAATAAATTGGATGTTATCAACAAATCATAATAATTTCGATCTTACTTTAAAGTAGTTATGATTTCTATTTATTATTTATAAGAGGAAGTTAAAGTCAAAAGAATTTGTATGATTAAATGCCTATAATTGATTGAGAGTAAAAAAGAAAAGAAGCTTTTTTACTTCCAATTTCGGATTGAAATATGAGAGAACACGTCTGGTATATAGGGACAATAAGAAGGTTTGGGTAGGGTATATAGTATCCACCTTTGTATTTACTATTTCAAAAAATCTCCATACTCAAATTCATATCCGTGTCAAAACTTTGAGTATCTAAATATTTATATATATATATTTATTTATTCATATTTTTAGTAAAAAAATTATCGATCAAAATTATAATTTATCACACTACTAAAAAATTTGTTTTTAATGATCGAATTAGTGACTACAATTTTTTGGTCACTTTAATGACCGAATTAGCCACCAAAGTTTGATATCTTATTAGTAAAATTTTATAAGTCATTAAATCGGTTACAAAATAAAATTAACCACTGAATTAGCGATTGAAATTTAGTGACCATAATTTTCAGTTTCAAATAATCGTTTTTTGTATAAATTAATTTATAAAAAAATTTTGTGACCAAAATTTCGGTCACTAATATTTTTTTTTATTATTTTATTATTAAGTTACTTCCATCCCAATTTCTCCTTTTTATTTATTTTTAATTTTTAGTCAAAATTTCACAATTATATTATTTTAACAAATAAAATATATATTTATAGAAATAATTAACTCTTTAAATAAAATATAATTTTAATAATAATTAGTGTAAATTTTTTTAAAATAATATTTGAAATTTCTATTTCATTAATATTATATATATTTTAGATGTAAACTTAACCACTAAAATAAAGTGGCCTAGTAATCATGTGAGAACTTCTCAAAAGAAAGTGCATTGGTTCGATTTTTGGTTACTAAATTCGTTACTAAATGGTAGTGACTAACACTTTTTCAACCGAAATTTAGTAGTCGCGTTATTGGTCTCTAAACGTTATAGTGATCAATTTTTAGATTTTTTCGGTCTCTAATTCGGTCACTAAACGCGAATTTTTTAGTAATGTCATATTATTTAATTTTTTAACAATATTAAAAAATTCAAAAATAATATTATTGAGTTAAGAAATAAATAAATACTTATATTAAAATGCATACAAATTTAATAGTATTTTATTTAATAAAATTAATAAGCATTTATGTATAACAATAAAAATAAAAATATAAAAATATATATTATGTGAATATGGGATGAGGTGGCTACAAAGGTATCAATATCCACCTTCATATTCGCTTATTATAGTGGGTAATTATCTGTGTTCATTGTGGAATCAAGATTTTCAGAGATCAACATATGTTTTGATGAAGACAAACCACTTAAAGAAGGCAAAGATGATCAACCACCAAACATCAGGACAAAGACACAACTTTAAGGATGTTTTCCTCAGAAGTTATAATGAGAACGTCCATTAAGTATTTAAGTCCTAATTGCTCAAATCATTAAAAATCATTTACATTACTTTTCACACTAACACAAGCTTTTTAAAAATGAGATTTTTTTTTTGTAAGTGCAATCAATTGCACTCTTAGAGCAATCGATTGCATGATCAATATTTTAACTCATTTTTGCTTCTGTTTCAGTAAGAAATCGATTGCTGCTTTGGTGCAATCAATTGCAC
This sequence comes from Lathyrus sativus, assembly GCA_963859935.3. NCBI lineage: Eukaryota > Viridiplantae > Streptophyta > Magnoliopsida > Fabales > Fabaceae > Lathyrus > Lathyrus sativus. Next base: position 586,766,114 of record OZ012738.1, read on the forward strand.
TCTTAGAGCAATCGATTGCATGATCAATATTTTAACTCATTTTTGCTTCTGTTTCAGTAAGAAATCAATTGCTGCTTTGGTGCAATCGATTGCATGCTTAAAAATTTCTCTTTTTTCACTTCTGTTTTGAAGTGCAATCGATTGGTCCAAATGTGTAATCGATTGCTCTATTGAAAATTTGAATTTTCAAGTATTTTTGTGAAGGTGCAATCGATTGGGCTCTTTGTGGAATCGATTGCTCACTGAACGTTTTTAAAAAATCTTTCTGAAAAATTGCATCTCTTCAATCGAATTTCTGTGGAATATTTCCTTTGAAACATGACAACTGTTCATCAATTTTTCTGGAGATTTGCATGTTTTTCTCAAGAGGTGTTTGTGTAATAGAAATACCTAAATCTTTCAAAATTCAAATATACATCTCTTTCAATTCTCTTTCAAAATCTTTATCATAATTTCATCTTTCCACATCTAAGAAAAATCACTTTTCACAAAGAATTTTCTGCATAAATTTCATATCCTTTGAAAAGAAAATTCTTGAGCAATAAGTCTTAGAAACTTGTGGAAATTCCCATTGAAAGAGAAGATCAATCTCAGCATTGATAAACAACTGTATACATTGTTACAAATCATTACAAAAATCAGATCGTATTTATTTTCCCTTGCTGTTCAGGATTGTTGAAAGCAAGTGTGTGCATTAGAGAGGATTGTTCTCATTGCACTTAGTGTTCAGATCTTAAAGGTGTTTAAGAGCCTTTGATCTCCCTATAGGTTGGAAAGAAAAGTTGTACATTGATCCTAACTATAGTGAAATCTCTTTCGAGTCGAAAGGGGAGTGGAGTATCCTCGGAGTGTGAGGGAAACCACTATAATTTCCTGTGTCTCTTTTACTTTCTGCCTTTACAAGCTTTCATATCATCACTAAAAAAAAGGGAAAGTAACATAATCTTCTTAAAACCAGAAAATTTCAAAAGAACCTAATTCACCCCCCCCTCTTAGGCGCAATTCTTACATTCATGCCTATATCTATTTTGTGGATTTTTACCTTATCTGTCGTAAGTAATTTTTTGTGGATAGTCAGACCCTTTGTCATCAAATTTTACATGTATAGACTCTTCAACCATTTTAATTTCAGAGTTATACACTTTGTATGCTTTAGAGCGATCAGAGTATCCTAAGAAGATATCCTTTTGAACCTTAACATCAAATTTCTTTAGATATACTTTACTGTTCAGAATGTAACAAGTACAACCAAACTGATGAAAGTAAGATATGCTTGACTTTCTTCCTTTGAACAATTCATATGATGTTTTGTTCCGAGTTGGTTTGATATAAATCCTATTTTGAATATAACAAGAAGTATTAACAACTTCTGCCCACAAGTACTTAGGAAGATGATTCTCATGGCCATTTCTTGCAATGATATGTTCTTTCTTTGTACAACCCCATTTTGTTGTGGAGTTGTAGGAGAAGATAACTCATGGACGATTCCATGTTTATCACAAAAAAACTAAAAAAAATCTCATTTTTAAACTCACCACCATGATCACCTATAACTTTTAGAATTTTTAGTTCTTTTTCAAACTGAACTTGTGTGCAGAAGATGCTGAATACCTCATATGATTCATCTTTGTATCAAAGGAATTTAACCTAAGTCCTCCTACTGAAATCATCAACAATGACCAATCCATACTTCTTTCCATTAACTGAAGCAGTCCTAACATGACCAAATAAATCAATGTGAATTAATTCTAAGGGTCTAGAGGTTGAGACAGTTGTTCGAATCTGCAGTGTTACAGGGTTTTTTTGTTATCCTCTCCATAGGAATTGCCCGATATCTTGATGCTTGCCTTTCAATAGTTTACAATTCTAAGAAAAAGGGTTTCAAATTTTTGTTCATAAATTGTCACGATTTTTAGTAGTAAAGCTGATAAATCCTAAAGTGTTTGTTTAACAAAGTATATCAAAAGTAGTTTTCATCTACCCTAACTTATACGCATTCTTTCAATCTTGCATGTGAATTCAGATCCGATTAATATCATCACATATTCTCTCAACATAGTCTATCTCTAGAGCGGCGTCGTGAGAAATACTGTATTCATCGCTACACGATTTCTCCATATAATAACCAATATAGTAAGCTTTAAGTTCAATACAAAGCAAATATCAACCATAGACAGATCTCTCTAATCTAAAAATTGATAGATGAATATTTTAGATAATGTTCCATAAAATCTATGTCTAGAGTTTTATAAAACAAGAATGGATCATTAAGAACAAAAATATGAAGGTGTGAGAAAATACAAGAAAGGGGGATTTGAATTGGGTTTTCAAAAATGAAAGCTTTTTAGGAAACTCAAAGAATGATTACAAATAAACTAACAAGAGAGAAAGACACACGATATATCCTGGTTCACTTGAAAACTATCAAGCTAATCCAGTCCACCCGCCAAGGTTATTTCGCCTTATACAGAAGGACTTAATCCACTATAATCATCTGATTACACTGCACTAGCAACCTCTAGTGACTAACAACACAGACTAACTGTCTCTTCTTAAGGATTCTGATCCAACTGGTCCTTTAAGGAATCTCAATTTGCACTAGCAATCGCTGGTGACTATCAAGAAAGACTAACTGTCTCTTTTTAAGGATTCTGAACTAATTGGTCCCTTAAGGAGTTACAAACAACTGTTTGAACAAAGATGTTTACAATTAATTGCTTCTACACAACCAAATATAAACACTATTAATAGCTCAAATGACTTAAGAAACTTTTACAGTATGAACAATGTTCTTTCTTTGTATTGTGGTGCTTCAACATTGTAGCTTCAGTTCTTCATAGATCGTTCATTCTTCTCTTTCAATCATTATATATGCATTTTTCGTTCGTTGTATGAATCGTTATGTAAATCGTTGTTTTTCTTCAAGTCATCAAGTCCTTATGCCATAAAAAGATCCATTGGAGAGCATATTAGGAATATCCTTTAGATAGCTGATGATTTGAAATAATCTCATTGTGCATGGATGAAAATCGTACACAAAAGTTGTCTTTTGTAACACCAAATCAGGGTAGTGGAATGGAACGTTGAAACATACTATGTACTATTTTCCTCGTAAATTTTTGAGCTTATCTTCTGTATATCAAAGGCTTATGAACAGATATGATTGAAGCATGAGTATAAGAGTTGATCACTGGATCTTCAGAGTCTTGAGTCTTCAGAACTTGTTCACCAGAACCTTGTCTTCAGAGTCTTCAGAACTTGTTCACCAGAACCTTGTCTTCAGAGTCTTCAGCACTTAATCTTCAGAAACTCAAGTCTTCAGAACTTTGTTCAGCAAAACCTTGTCTTCAGAGTCTTCAGCACTTAGTCTTCAGAAGATAATGACTTCAAAAGTTAGAAAGCCTTCAGAAGATAATGACTTCAGAAGTTAGAAAGCCTTCAGAAGTAAAATATCAGAGTCACGCTCAGAACCAAAATCCAAGAGAGCATTGCAACAACAACATATTGTCTTCTTAGAATCTTTCTGAATGTGAGTAGATCAAGAGAAGACTTGCTTCTTATGGCGCATAAGCGACTTTGGTCAGATCAGAGTAACGTCGCACATGGTCTCTATCATATTCAGAGCTTTCTCTATCAGAGTTAGACCTATTTGTTAATTATTCAGAAAAAACAACGTTAGAGTACCAAAATTATTCTCACACAAATACTACTTTGTTATTATCAAAACTTAGAGATATCTGACAGAACCAAATCTTGTTCTAACAATCTCCCCCTTTTTGATAATGACAAAACAATGTATTTTGATGACACAATTTTGTATGAAGATAATCAATAGGAAATGATAGAGATAAGTTTTTAGAAATAACTCCCCTTTATCAAGCTCCTCTGAATCTAAGACTTAAAAAAATCTTATCAGATTTGGGATACCAGAGCCTGATTATAAAGATCTTATCAGATTTAAAATAACAGAGCTTGATTATATACCAGAGCATGATTGGTCTTATAAGATATTGTTAGATCTAGAATAACAGTGCTTGACTATAGTGGTATTGATTGGTTAAATCAGAGGCTGATTGCCAAGATATAAAATTGTTCCTGAAAAACATTCTAAGAAAAATTGTGTGCAATTAAAAAGTTAGAATGTCATAGCTATGATTCAGAGACAAGGTATTTTTATCAAAATAATGTTTCATTAATATACTCCCCCTTTTTGTCATAATCAAAAAGGTAAATAATAGCTAGATCAAACAATTGGAGTATTGAATTTGATTTAAGAGAAAGTAGGTAAATTAAAATCAATACTGTTTCCCCTTTTTTTTAGCAATCATAAAAGAATGCAATAAGATGTAACAGAAGCAATAAAAGATAAATTCTCATTGATTAAAAACACCTCCAGAGGCGCAGGTACATGAGCAAGAAACAGAATAACCATAAACAACTGACAGACAAACAAGCAAAACAAATAAAATGAAAGACCAACAAAGACACTCGCCCATCAACCATCAAAATTCTTCAACCAATGATGGTTTCACAATAGTTCATAGGAGAGCACCAATCAAGAGCAAGTTTTTTAGCCATTATGATTTGCTTTATGTGAGAGACTACACCTTGAAGATCAAGAATTTGAGAAATTACTCTACTGAAAGGAATCTGAAACGAAAATTCATCATTTCCAAGACAAATGACGTGGAACAAATGCAGGGCAAGAGACAAAGTTATCAAGGAATGGGAAATAAGTGTAGCAGTTTTCAAGAGATCACAGATTAGGTATACGTTATTCAATTCTTGACATCAGTCAATAAAAATGAATAAGTGTATACTTAAAAGTGGAAGGAAGGAATTTGACAAGGAATAATGGTTGAGATAGGAACAGTTAGATAAGAAAACTCTGTCTTAAAAACATCTTAATGAATGCACAGTAATAAGGGAAGGCGTAAAGATTTAAGCTACTCTCAAGAATTTTACCAAACCTAATATGTTAAATCATTATTATGACAATAATACGGAGATAGGAAATAATTACTTGAAACCTAGTCTCACGAAATCACAACGCTTGAGGTGTGTCTTCAACAATAAGATATGATTTGATATTGGACAAGTGTCACAAGAAAATCACAACCGCCTGTTCAAGAGAACACGTTTGATGTTCCCAAAGTCAAGAATACCAAGAGGTATCTGACTAGACGAGTTTCTGATTAAGACATCTTCTAACATGTAGAAGTATCGTCAATCAGAAGGACATTAAATAAATGAGAAATAATCTACTTAACATCAGAATCTTATCTCAGAAATTCTGGTGACTTGACACATCAAAATTTCATCTACTCATTCTGGACACAGTTTGATAAATAAAATTTTCAGAATGAATACGAATCTATCTTTAACAAGGGGTTTTATGAAAATATCAGCCTACTAGTGATCTGTATCCACAAATTTTAATTGAAAACACCCTTCTGAACATAGTCACGTAAAAAGTGATGTTTTATTTCAATATGTTTAGCCCTAGAATGAAAAATAGGATTTTTGGATAAGAAAATAGCAGAAGTATTATCACAGACAATAGGAATGTTACTCTCATGTATTTGAAAATATTATAGTTGATTCTTCATCCAGAGTACCTGAGTGCTGCATAATGATGTTGAGATATATTCAGCTTCTGTAGTTGAAAGTGCAATAGTTGATTGTCTTTTACTAGCCCAAGAGACGAGGTTGTTACCCAGAAACTAACAATTTCCAAAAGTACTTTTCCTTTCTAATCTGTCTCCAGCATAATCTGCATTACAATAACCAAAAAGCTTGTACTTTCTTCTTTCTCTAGAATGCATGTAGGATGCATAAGAGTCTTTGCAGGTTTACTATCTGACATATTAAACTTCTTCAGAAGTTCTCTTGTATACTTGCTCTGATGAATGTACGTTCCTTTTGGACGTTGATCAATTTGAATTCCCAGAAGAATCTGAGTTCTCCCATCATACTCATTTCAAATTCCGTCTATATTAACTTAGAAAATTCCTTGCACAAGGAAGTATTAGTAGAACAAAATATAATATCATCAATGTAAATTTGCACAACCAGAATGTCATTTTTAAAGGTTTTGCAAAAATGTGTTGTATCCACTTTTCCTCTGGTAAAGTCATTTTCCAAAAGAAAGTTACTTAACCTTTCATACCAAGTTCTGGGAGCCTGTTTTAGACCATATAACAATTTTTTAAGTTTGAAAATGAAATTTGGGTTTTCAGAACTTTCAAAACCAGGAGGTTGGTGCACATACACTTCTTCTGAAATATGCCCATTTAAAAATGCACTTTTTACATCCATCTGATATAAAGTGATGTCATGATTAACAACAAAGGAAATTAAGAGACGAATAGATTCTAACCTGGAAACTAGTGCAAAGGTTTCTGTATAGTCTACCCATTCTTGCTAACTATAACCTTGTGCTACCAGTCGTGCTTTGTTTCTTACAGTATCACCTTTCTCATCAAGCTTGTTTTTGAATACCCATTTTATTCCAATGACGTGGACACCTTTAGGTTTCCGAACAAGATCCCAAACATCATTTCTGGTGAATTGATTAAGCTCTTCTTGCATGGACAAAATACACTCATTCTATTGAAGAGCTTCATCAACTGATGTTGGCTCTATCAAAGACACCAAACCCATAAGAGTTTCTTCAGAAGGTTTGAATGATGAATGAGTTCTGACTGGATCAACTTTGTCTCCCAGAATCAATTCTTCAGAATGATAAGTCCTTAGCTTATTCTTCTTTTGATGAGATGGACTATTTACTGTTTCTAGTAAGATTGTATCTGATTCTGTAGTTTCTGCATCTTTGTCTCCTTCTTTAGAATCTTCCTCCCTGGATTTTGATAAGGCAATCTTCAAATCTGCAAACTTTTCAGCTAGCTTTGACTTTTCAGGGTCAAGCTTATCATCGAATCTGACATGAATTGATTCCTCAATAATTCGTGTTTCTATGTTATAGATTTTGTAGCCTTTAGAGCATTCAGAGTATCCTAACAATAAACACTTTTGAGCTTTGGAGTCAAACTTGTCAAGATTCACTTTAGTGCTCAACATAAAACAAATACAACCAAAAGGATGAAAATATGAAATGTTGGATTTTCTATTCTTCCACAATTCATAAGGAGTCTTACCTAAATTAGGTCTGATAGAAATCTTGTTCTAAATATAACATGCTGTATTTACTGCCTTAGCCCAGAAGTGCTTAACCATGTCAGCTTCTTGGATCATGGTACAAGCCATTTCTTGCAAAGTCCTATTCTTCCTTCCCACTACCTCATTCAATTATGGAGTTCTAGGACAGGAGAAACCATGGGAAATTCTATGGGAATCAAAAATATTCTCAAAGTATTTGTTTTCGAATTCTCCACCATGATCGCTTCTAACTCTGACAATTTTGCAATCCTTCTCTATTTGCACTTGTAAACAAAAGTTAGAGAACACAAAATGTGAGTCATCCTTGTGTTTCAAGAATTTTACCCATGCCTAACGACTATAATCATCTATGATTGAAGGTTGGGAAAACACTTAGAAGGGGGGGGGGGGGTTGAATAAGGGTTTAAAAAAAACAACTATGATAATAGAAAATGACAAGTTATTTATCCTGGTTCGTTTGAACTCAAACTACTCCAGTCCACCCGCCAAGGTGATTTTGCCTTTCTCAAACAAGGACTTAATCCACTAAATCAAAACCTGATTACAGTGATGTCACTAAGACAAACTGTCTTAGTCTTCTCAAGAATCCTGACCACAACTTGGTCTCTCAAGGAACTTTTACAAAGATGAATGTGTTTAAGTGCTTCTAAAAAGCTATTATCACAACTGTGATTTTTACACAAAATGAAGAATAAATAAAACTTATGTGTTTGATGTAGAAAGTTGTTTGAGGTACTTGTGTTTTTCTTTGTATGAGTTTCTACGTTGATTGTTTTTCAAATGTTCCTTGGATTGTTTTTGGAATTCTTAACCTTGAAGTGCTGATGGAGATTTCTTTATATACTCCACTTTCTCAAATAGTGTGTAGATGAAATTACTGTAGGATGTAGATAGAAAGGACAAATACTTTTCGTCTTGATTTGACATTCCCTTTTTGCCTGAATTCCTGTGCCATACACGAATGAGAAATAGTTCTGTTGGTAGACATTGGGTTTAGCAACGTGTCTTTCTTGAACAATATCATTTCAAATGAACAGATATGAAAAATAATATTGCATCAGATCCTCTGATGATGTTCCATGTTCTTCTTTATTAGAGTCACTCTATCTAGAGTTTTGCAGCAAAGTGCTTAGCGTGAATGAATGATCAGAGTTGACTTGATTCTCAGAGTCTTTGTAGGTTGCAGCGTTGAGTTCTCACAGAGTCTTCTGAATATACTGAATCTTTATACTCTACGCTTAGAGTCTTCTGTAGGTAGCGCTTCAGAGTCTTCTGTAGCTTTGCTCAGAGTCTTCTGTGCTGCGCTTTCTACGCTCAGAGCTTTGCGTTATATAATGTTCAGAGGAACTCTTTTTTTTTGTCTTCAGATGAATATTTATTTGATATCTGAAACAAAACACTTGAACAAAATTAGAGTATATATTTTCTCTATACAAAATTTCATTAATGTTATCATCAAAACATTGAGATATATTAAGAACCAATATGTGTTCTAACAATCTCCCCCTTTTTGATGATGACAAAAACTATACAAAATTTTGTTCAAAACAAGAAAAAATATATATCTCCCCCTGAGATTATGAATCTTCCCCTTAAATGAATACTGCTAGAAAAAATAAATACTTTCCTTTCAGCATTAGTATTCTTTCCAGAGCCAGAGTTAGCTTTGTAGACTTTCTCAGACCTTGTTCAGAGTTTATTCTAAGGATATTATCAGATGAGAAGTTTTTAGCTCTGAAACACTTAATTCAACATTAGTTATATTTTATCATGTACGAGTTACCATTTTCTCCCCCTTTTTGTCATATCAAAAAGTGATTTCAGAAAAAAAAATCATTTAAGACAAAAAATATCAGAGCAAGAAAATAATTATAATAGATAAGCAGAAGAAAAGCAATCAGTTGTATTCATTTAAAGAACTTAGAAGATAACAAAAACAAGCAAAAAAACATAGATGTGCACAGACAAAAAAAACAACTAAGTTCAACGAGAGGCTATAATCTTCAGAAGCTCAGTTATCTCAGAAGTTTGGGCTTCTTGCTTTGCCATCCAAGTCTTGATCTCAGAAGTAGATTCATCTTCCTTAGCCATCCAGTCCTTGATTTCTTCTATTGTCTTCTCTTGCCTAACCATCCAAGTCTTAAATTCACTTGTTGCAGCCTCTTGCTGAGCAAGCTTTTCTTTCACATCTTCAGAGACTTTCACTTCTTCAGAGTCTTTCTTCAAAACTGTTGACTCTGGAATGACCACTGAAATAGATGTTGTCTCTTCAGAGATAGCAACCTTTGTGATAATTTCTTCAGGCTGAGTTATTACACTAATTTGAAGTGCAACAGTTTCTTCAGATGCTGAACACAACCTTTGCAGGTGTGTTTTCTAGAAACTGAGTAGGAGCTCTGCGTACACCCAGAAGAGAAAATTTGATAGCTTCAGAAAAATTCTCTTGAGCATCTGCAGAGCAAGCAACTTGAAGGTTCTCAGTCACAGAGTTGAATCTTCTTCTGAAAGTAGTCCAAAATACTTCAGAATCATGAGGATTCACTCTATTCAGGCACCTTTCCCTAACAACAAACAACCACATCTGCATTTCTGTCTCGAAACCATATAACAGAGTCCCAACATCTGATCTAGGTGTTGGTTAAGGAGAGCCTCTAAGACGGATTCCTTAGGGTCAACAAAAGGTGAAGGTTTATCAGAAGATGAGGGTTGTTATGAGGAAAGAGAAGGAAGGGGAGTAAGAATGGTAATGGAAGTAGGAATGGGAATGGGAGCAGGAGAGGGAATTTTCTGAGGATGGTTAGGAGAGTTATGAGTGGGTGATGTGGCATCTAAAAGACTTGAAGAAGAATCAGATGATCCAGATGAAACAGGGTGAACAGTCATAAGAGGAATAACATCAAGAATTTCAGGTTCAGGGTCAGATGGGTGAGGTTCAGAAGGATTAGGTTCAGAGGGTTATGGTTCAGAGGGTTGTGATTTAGACGGTTGTGGTTGGTGTTGAGATGTTTGTGGTTGTGGTTGAGGAGAGGGAACCGAGTCATGAACATTTTCAGATGAAATGTGTTCAGAAGTGGTGTGAGGAGGAGAGGGAGTAGGAATAGAGTCATAGGGAGGAGGAGGTGGAAATGTTGGAATTTCTGTCACAGTTTCTAAAACAGGAACAACAGAAGTGTTACCTGAAAGTTTGGAACTCTTAGCCTTCACAGAAGAGTCTTCTTCAGAGGCTTTCCTCTTAGTGTATGTAGAACCTTCTTCTGAAACCTTTCTCTTCTTCCTTCTCTTCTTCTCAATCATTGCTGGAGCAGGTTCAGATGCTCTTTTTACCAGATCAGGTGGCATAGGAGTGCCATCTGCCAGACACGAAGCAATGTAATGAAACAGAGCTTCCTTGGGCTCCTCTGCAGTAAATAGTGGAAAGTCATCCACTGGGACTCTTCTTCTGCGTACGTCATCTGAGTTAACCTTAACTGGATTAGAAGAAAGTTGTTCCACCAACTTCATCCTTGGAAGGCTTTTGCCATCCAGAGGCTTCCCAAGTATTGGAACTAATTCTTCTATCAGACCAGCCTCAGTCAGATGAGTTACCAAGCCATTCTCAGTAAGTACATCAGAGATCAATCTTCCCATGGGGATCCAATCCCTGATCTTCCGGTGTTTGTTACGAATTGCTTCTCTGGACATTTTCACGTGGCTCCACAGATGAGCAAACAACAAATGTGGCAGATCCACCTTGATGTTATTTCCCAAACAATACATAAAATACAGCTGCTCTGCATTGATGTAGTCTGGAGAATTAGATGCTTTTCTGTGGTGAATACATCCCAGAAAGATCTTTGCCTATATCTTGTAGTGCATCTTCAGATCCTTGATCTTGCTTGAAGGCAGCCCAGAAGTGAAAACTTCACTGCAGACTTCATCCATGTCTATGCGTCCTACAGGAAAATGAGTAACACCATCTACTTCTTCATACCCTATCAGTTTATGAATCATCTCCTCAGTGATTATGATGTCTTTTCCCAAAACAGACGACGAGATGAACTTAGGCTAAACCTTTGCGTGAATCCACAATTCCTTAACCAAATGAGGAAAAACTAGACCAAACAATCTATCAAAATACTTCACCCATCCTTGAGAAGATACAGTTGGACGGAGATCAAAGCCGTTCTTCGCAATACATTCAAAATCCACTATAAATTCGCAAAGAACTTCTAATTTCTCAATAGGGTGTAAGAAGAGTTCTCTCTGGTTCTTTGTATGAAACAATACCCATTTCTGATGATGATACCCCAGCCATTGTTGATGATAACTTTTGAGACGAAGATGATGAAGTTGCCATAGCAGAACTTGTGAGATAAACTGATCTTCTTTTAGGTTTAGCGGAGAAGAGAAAACAATGGAGAAGGCCAAAATGCATATAGTGTTTGAGAAAGATTGAAAGTGTGAGATCGTGGAATATATAGAGATAAAATTAGGGCATAAACACGCAAACCACACTTAGCAATTAATCACATTAATTAAAAAATAAAAATAATGATTTCAAGCATTTAATGAGATTTGACAAAAGTGGGGGGAAAACGAGAATTGCAATAATTCAAACAGTACCTCAAACGGCGCCTCACTTGGTATACTCCACCTTTTCAGATTTCATGTGACACGTGTTTGATATTTAAGTGTCTCTGAACCTCTTTAGGAAATGAAACGTTAGCTAGCGTTCAGATCCTCTGAAGCTTGTTAGTTTAGAGTTTCACAAAATAAATAAGGTAACAAATGAAATTACAGATGCAACACTTCAGAATATAGACATTAATCATTTTTCATCTGAATAAATTTGCTTCTGAATAATAACTTTATTCTGGACAAAAATCCATACTAATATTCTTCAGAATAAATTTAAATCTATCTTCAGCAAGGGGTTTTGTAAAAATATCATCCCATTGATGGTCTGTATCAACAAAATTTAAACTTAAAATTCCCTTCTGAATATAGTCTCTGATGAAATGATGTTTAATTTCTATATGCTTTTCCTTAGAATGTAAAATAGGATTTTTAGAGAGGCAAATAGCAGAGGTATTATCACAAAAGATAGAAATGTTACTCTCATATATCTGATAGTCTTCCAGCTGACTCTTCATCCAGAGCATCTGTGTACTACAACCAGCAACATCAACATATTCTGCTTCTGTAGTTGAGAGTGCTATTGTGGGTTGCTTCTTTCTGTACCATGAGATCAAATTACCTCCCAGAAACTAACAGTTTCCATAAGTACTTTTGCGTTCAACTCTGTCTCCAGCATAATCAACATCACAGAAGCCTACTAATTTGTATTCATCATATCTTCTGTAACACAAACCCACGTTAGTAGTACCTTTCAGATACCTCAGAATTCTCTTAACAGCTGTTAAGTGAGATTCTCTAAGATCTGATTGGAATCTAGCACAAAGATAAACACTGAAGAGAATATCAGGTCTAGAAGAAGTCAAGTACAGAAGAGAACCAATCATACCTCTGTAGAGCTTCTGATCTACCTTTTTACTCACCTCTTCTTTTCCTAGAGTGCTAGTTGGATGCATTGGAGTCTTAGCTGACTTACTCTCTGTCATGTTGAACTTCTTCAGAAGCTCCTTCACATACTTTGTCTGATGTATGTAAGTGCCTTCTGGAGTTTGATTGACTTGAATTCCCAGAAAGAATCTGAGTTCTCCCATCATGCTCATTTCAAATTCTGCCTGCATAGACTCAACAAACTCCTTTCCAAGTGTAATATTTGTTGTTCCAAAAATAATATCATCTACATAAATCTGACAGATTAAAATATTTTTCTTAATTGATTTATGAAAGAGAGTTGTATCAACCTTTCCTCTGATAAAATTATTTTCCAGAAGAAAAGTACTCAGCCTCTCATACCAAGCTATGGGAGCTTGTTTTAAGCCATAAAGTGATTTCTTTAATTTAAAAACATATTCTGGAAATTTTTCATTTTCAAAACCAGGGGGTTGATGAACATAGACTTCTTCTTCAATTAAGCCATTTAAGAAAGCACTTTTAACATCCATCTGATACAGAGTGATGTTATTCTGTGTAGCAAAAGAAATGAGCAAACGTATAGATTCTAACCTTGCCACAGGAGCATATGTCTCTGTGTAATCAATACATTCTTGCTGACTGTAGCCTTGAGCAACCAGTCTAGCCTTGTTTTTGATGACTTCTCCTTGCTCATTCAACTTGTTTCTGTAAACCCATTTCGTTCCAAAAATATTAAATCCTTTTGGTCTTGGAACCAGATCCCAGACATCATTCCTTGTAAATTAATTTAGCTCCTCTTGCATAACAAGTATCCAATCATTGTCTTGCAGAGCTTCATCCACAGAGGTAGGTTCAATAATTGACACCAACCCAAACAATGATGTCCCAGGTGATTTAAGAAAGGATCTTGTTCTGATTGGATCATCCTTCTTTCCAATAATCATTTCCTCTCGGTGAGAAGCTTTGATTCTGGAGGATCCTTTCAGAGGGGTTTCTTCAAAAATGGTTAAATTGTCTAGCTGAGCAGCTAACAGAGTAGCATCTGAAGTAGCTTCTGGTTCTTTTGCTTTAACTCTACCTGCCTCTGATTCTTCAGAGTCTGTGAGAAGAACTTCTCTATCTGCAGAAATTTCAGACTTCTTTGGCTTTTGATTGCCAAGCTTATCATCAAATCTGACATGAATTGATTCTTCCATAATCTGTGTCTCAGTATTGTATACTCTGTAGCCTTTTGAGCGTTCAAAATATCCAATCATAAAACACTTTTGTGCTTTAGAGTCAAACTTGTTCAGATTATTTTTAGTATTTAAAATAAAACAAATACATCCAAAAGGATGGAAATAAGAAATGTTAGGCTTTCTATTCCTCCACAATTCATAAGGAGTCTTCTCCAGAAGAGGTCTTACAGACACTCTGTTCTGAATATAACATGCTGTATTAATTGCTTCTGCCCAAAAGTGTTTAGCCATATTAGTCTCATTGATCATGGTTCTGGCCATTTCTTGCAATGTTCTATTCTTTCGTTCTACAACTCCATTTTGCTGAGGAGTTCTAGGACAAGAGAAATCATGTGCAATGCCATTTTCTTTAAAATATTTTTCAAAATATTTATTTTCAAATTCACCACCATGATCACTTCTGACCTTGACAATATTAAAATTCTTTTCATTTTGAATTTGATTGCAGAAGTCAAAGAATACGGAATGTGACTCATCCTTATGTTTTAGGAATTTTACCCATGTCCATATGCTGTAGTCGTCAACTATGACTAATCCACACTTCTTGTCTCTGATGGATGCAGCTTTCACTGGTCCAAACAGATCAATATGAAGTAGCTTTAATAGTCTAGAGGTAGAAACAACATTTTTAGTTTTGAAAGAAGATTTTGAAAATTTTCCTTTCTGACATGCTTCACAAAGAGCATCTGAGTTGAACTTCAACTTAGGAAGTCCTTTGACCAGATTAAGCTTGTTAATCTGAGATATACGTCTCATGCTAACATGACCCAATCTTCTATGCCAGACCCATTGCTCATCATTAACTGACATAAGGCATTTAACATTTTGATTTTTCAGTTCTGAAAGATTTATCTTATAAATGTTGTTCTTCCTTTTCCCATTAAAGAGGATTGAACCATCTTTCTGACTAACAACTTTATACCATTTTTGATTAAAGATTATATCATAACCATTGTCACTTAATTGACTTATGGACAATAGATTATGTGTTAATCCTTCAACAAGCAGAACATTAGAGATAGAAGGGAGGTTACCATTACCAATTGTTACAGAGCCAATGATTTTTCCCTTTTGGTTTCCTCCAAACTTCACGTCTTCTCCAGATCTAAGTTCCAGGCTTTGGAATATATACCTTCTTCCCGTCATATGTCGTAAGCAGCCAGAGTCCAGGTACCATGACTGGTATCTTAACTTTGCTGCTAAGGACATCTGCAACAAAAATTATTTTATCCTTAGGTACCCATATCTTTTTGGGTCCTCTGGGGTTAGTTGGTCTGAAGTTCTTCCTGAAATTCTGTTCCTTAAAAACTTTTGTGTTCTGACGAGGTTTTGGTTTAATAAAGCTTTTTGTGATCTGATCTGTACGTGTGTGCTTTATGTCATTTAGGTGACCATATTTAAAATGAGTGTACAGAGGAGTATAATTGATGATCAGCTTATCAACAGGTTTTGGATTTAAATCCTTCCCAGAGGGTGATTCATATCCAACTCCTTTTCTGTTATTCCTGCTAACACCATAGGTCATGGAAGCCATTTTGCTTCTATCTAGGCCTCTGGACAGGAACCTCTGAAAACTATAGTCGTACTCTTCTAAAATATTTTTGGAGCAAGACATAATATCTGAATCAGACTTTTGTTGAGCTTTTTCTAAATAAGTTTTTATTTGAAAATTATTTGCTTTTAGCTCAGCAATTTCTGATTTCATCTGATCAGTCTCAGATGCAAGATAGCTCCGAAGCTTCTTGTATTTGAGTCTAATCTTACTATAGTTTTCAAGCATCTCAGATAAGCTTTCAATTATCTCAGCTCTGGTAAGATCAGAAAATACCTCTTCTGAATCTGATTCTGATCCAGATTCATATGTTTCCTCGTGCTTCTCCATGTCAGCCATTAGTGCCATATTTGCACATTCGTCCTCTGACTCTGATGAGGCTTCAAAATTATCTGAGTCATCTCACGTGGCCATCAGGACTTTCTTCTTTTTCTCAAACTTCTTTCTGGGTTTCTCCTTCTGAAGTTTGGGACATTCATTTTTGTAATGTCCTGGCTCCTTGCACTCAAAGCACACAACTTGTTTCTTGCCAGATCTTTTGTGTCCAGAAGATTCTCCACGTTGTTCTGGTCTTTTGAAGTTTCTGAACTTCTTTTGTTTATGCTTCCAAAGTTGATTTATCCTTCTAGAAAGTAAAGACAGTTCATCTTCATCTGAAGAAGATTCTCCAGAGCTTTCCTTAAGTACCTGAAAAGCTTTATTGTCAGATTTTTTATTTGATTTCAAAGCAATAGACTTACCTTTCTTCTGAGGCTCATCTTCTTCCAGCTCTATCTCATGACTTCTTAAGGAACTGATGAGTTCCTCCAGAGTGATCTTGTTAAGATCCTTTGATAGATTCAGCGCCGTGACCATGGGTCTCCACTTCTTTGGTAGACTTCTGATGATCTTCTTCACATGATCAGAAGTGAAGTATCCTTTGTCAAGGACCTTCAAACCAGCTGTCAGAATCTGGAATCTTGAAAACATGGTTTCCACAGATTCTTCATCCTCCATCTTGAAGGCTTCATACTTCTGAATAAGCACAAGAGCCTTTGTCTCCTTCACCTTAGATTTTCCTTCATGTGTCATCTTTAATGACTCAAACATGTCAAACTTCGTTTCTCTATTTGTGATTTTCTCATACTCAGTATGAGATATAGCGTTTAACAGAATAGTTCTAGCTTTGTGATGATTTCTGAAATCTATCTTCTGTTGGTCAGTCATTCACTTTATGTCAATCTTTTTGCCCTCACCATCAGTGGGGTGAATGTATCCATCAATGACCAAATCCCATAGACCAACATCATAGCCTAGAAAGAAACTTTCTATTATATCCTTTCAAAAATCAAATTTCTCTCCATCAAACATAGGAGGTTTGGTGCTGATTCTATCATTATCATCATATTTGTTGTTTGACTATTCAGCCATAATATATCAAGGGCAATAAATCAAGAGTTTTCCCAACTGGATCTTTCTCTGTCACTGTTAAGTGATAGCACTTTAGAGCCGGAGCTCTGATACCATCTGAAGGTAGGAAAAACACTTAGAAGGGGGGGGGGGGGGGTTGAATAAGGGTTTAAAAAAAACAACTATGATAATAGAAAATGACAAGTTATTTATCCTGGTTCGTTTGAACTAAAACTACTCCAGTCCACCCGCCAAGGTGATATTGCCTTTCTCAAACAAGGACTTAATCCACTAAATCAAAACCTGATTACAGTGATATCACTAAGACAAACTGTCTTAGTCTTCTCAAGAATCCTGACCACAACTTGGTCTATCAAGGAACTTTTACAAAGATGAAATACAATGTGTTTAAGTGCTTCTAAAAAGCTATTATCACAACTGTGATTTTTACACAAAATGAAGAACAAATAAAACTTATGTGTTTGATGTAGAAAGTTGTTTGATGTACTTGTGTTTTTCTTTGTATGAGTTTCTACGTTGATTGATTTTCAAATGTTCCTTGGATTGTTTTTGGAATTCTTAACCTTGAAGTGCTGATGAAGATTTCTTTATATACTCCACTTTCTCAAATAGTGTGTAGATGAAAGTACTGTAGGATGTAGACAAATAGGACAAATACTTTTCGTCTTGATTTGACATTCCCTTTTTGCCTGAATTCCTGTGCCATACACGAATGAGAAATAGTGCCGTTGGTAGACATTGGGTTTAGCAACGTGTCTTTCTTGAACAATATCGTTTCAAATGAACAGATATGAAAAATAATCTTGCATCAGATCCTCTGATGATGTTCCATGTTCTTCTTTATCAGAGTCACTTTATCTAGAGTTTTGCAGCAAAGTGCTTAGCGTGAATGAATGATCAGAGTTGACTTGATTCTCAGAGCCTCTGTAGGTTGCAGTGTTGAGTTCTCACAGAGTCTTCTGAATATACTGAATCTTTATACTCTACGCTCAGAGTCTTCTATAGGTAGCACTTCAGAGTCTTCTGTAGCTTTGCTCAGAGTCTTCTGTGCTGCGCTTTCTACGCTCAAAGCTTTGCGTTATATAATGTTCAGAGGAATTCTTTTTTTTGTCTTCAGATGAATATTTATTTGATATCTGAAACAAAACACTTGAACAAAATTAGAGTATATATTCTCTCTATACAAAATTTCATTAATGTTATAATCAAAACATTGAGATATATTAAGAACCAATATGTGTTCTAACAATGATGACTAATCCATATTTCTTACCATTGATTGAGGCAGTTTTCACTAGACCAAACAGATCAATGTGCAGAAGTTCTAATGGTTTAGAAGTAGAAATAACATTTTTCGTTCTAAAGGAAGTTTTGGAGAACTTTCCTTTCTGACATGCTCCAGAAAGAGCATATGAAGAATACTTCAGATTTGGTAAGCCTCTGACAAGTTCAAGCTTGTTTAGATGAGAAATCTTCCTCATGCTAACATGGCCGAAACATCTATGCCATATCCATTGCTCCTCATTAACAGACATTAAGCATTTGACATTCTGTTCACAGAGATCAGAAAGTCTGATCTTGTAAATGTTGTTTTTCCTTTTTCCACTAAAAAGGATTGAGCCATCCTTTTGACTAACAACCTTACAGGACTTTTGGTTAAAAATGATATCATAACCATTGTCACCAAGTTGGATAATTGAAAATAAGTTATGCATCAAACCATCGACCAGAAGAACATTAGTAATAGAAGGAAGTTTACCATTACCAACAGTTTTAGAGCCAATGATTTTACCCTTCTGGTTTCCTCCGAAACCGACGAAGCCTCCAAGCTTAAGTTCTAGACTTTTGAACATATGCCTTCTTCCGGTCATGTGTCACGATCAACCACTGTTCAGGTACCATGATTGGTGTTTCAACTGAGCTGCTAAGGATATCTGCAACATAGATTATCTTATCCATAGGTACCCATTTTCTAGGTCCTTTTTGTTAGTTTTCCCAGAGTATTTAATAACCTCGGGTTTATGTGTAACGGGATAATCAAGTGGAATTTGTGCATGATATTTAGGTTTAGAAATAGATTTATGTGTCGGTGGGGGTTTTTGTGCAAGCTCAGAACAATCAAGCTCAGGACCAGAAGCCACAAAATGGTCATAGAGAGGTTTTGGTTTTACAGGTTGACTTTTGTCATTTTTAAATGTTTCTATACACCTCAAACCTTTCTTTCCATTTCTTCTAACTCTATAGATCATGGAAGTTATCTTGCTCCTATCTATGCTTGTAGCTAGAAAGTGCTGGAATTCTTTATCATACTTATTGACACAATTAGTGTCATAGATGTTTGAGACTAATTCTTCTTCTAGTCTAGAAACTTTGCTTTTCAAAGCACAATTACTATTTTTTAAAGAAAAAGCATTTTCATTCAAAGAAGAATTATTCTGTTCAAGATTATCTCTGGCTTCAGAAGTAATTACATGGGATTTTTTAAGATCCTTGTATTTACTTTGAATAGTTTGATATCTTTCCACCATTTCTAAAAGACACGACTCTAATTCACAACGAGAAAGTTTAGATAATACCTCTGAGTCAGAGTCTGATTCTGATTCTGATAGCATTTTGTCTTCTAGTTCTCCAGAGACTTCAGTGTTAATTGTTGTTGCCACTAGTGCAACATTTTGCCTATTCTTCATCAGATTCTTCTTTAGAATCATAGTCGTCCTAAGTTGCCATGAGTCCCTTCTTGACTTTGGTGAAGTTCTTCTTAGACTTCTTGTCTTTCTTAAGCTTTGGGCAGTCGTTCTTGTAATGACCTGACTCATTACACTCATAGTAGATGACTTCTTTTCCAAAATTCTGCTTCTTCTGTCTAGATGATGAGTCAGCATAAATTTTTCTTCTTCTTGATCCTATGAACTTCCCTTGCCTATGTTTCCAGAGTTTTTTGATCCTTCTGGAGATAAGTGATAGCTCATCTTCTTAGTCTTCATCAGAATCTTCTGATTCTTCCTCAGCTTGATAAGCCTTTTCCTTTTCAGGTTGAGACTTAAGAGTAATAGATTTATTCTTCTTCTGAGGTTCATCTTCCTCCAGCTCTATCTCATGACTTTTTAAAGAACTAACAAGATCTTCAAGATTTATACTATTCAGATCCTTGGATAACTTTAGAGTAGTTACCATAGGTCTCCATTTTATGGGAAGACTTTTGATGATCTTTTTGACATGATCAGCAATTGAGTATCCTTTGTCCATAACTTTAAGTCCTGTGACTAGCATTTGAAACTTTGAAAACATATTCTCAACTGTTTCATCATCTTCCATTCTAAATGCCTCATATTTCTGGATTAAGGTAAGCACCTTTGTCTCCTTAACTTGAGCATTTCCTTCACGAGCCATTCTTAGAGAATAAAAAATGGACTTGGTAGTATCTCTATTTGTTATCTTCTCATACTCAGTATAAGAGATAACATTTAGCAGTATAGTTCTTACCTTGTGATGATTCTTGTAATCTTTCTTTTGTTAGTTGGTAATAACACTTCTTGATGCTTATACTCCTTCAGCATCAACTGGGTGAGTATAGCCATCAACAACAAGATACCAAAGATCTATGTTGTAACCAAGAAAGAAACTTTTAATTCTATCTTTCAAGTAATCAAACTTTTCACCATCAAAGACTGGTGGTTTGACACTGTAATGATATTTCTCTTCTTGAATAGGATTAGCATTAGCTGCAGCCATGATATCTCGCACAAATACTGGGTCGGTACTGAACACAGTAAAGTGTTGATAAATTGTTTTATCACAATCAGAACCGGAGCTCTGATGCCAATTGAAGGTGTGAGAAAACACAAGAAATGGGGGTTTGAATTGGGTTTTCAAAAATGAAAGCATTTTGTGAAACTCAAACAAATATCACAAATAAACTAACAAAGATCACAAATAAACAACAATATATCCTGGTTCACTTGAAAACTATCAAGTTAATCCAGTCCACTCGCCAAGGTGATTTTGCCATATACACAAGGACTTAATCCACTATAATCAACTGATTACACTGCACTAACAACCGCTGGTGACTAACAACATATACTAACCGTCTTTTCTTAAGGATTCTGACCCAACCGGTCCCTTAAGGAATCTCAATTTGCACTAGCAAACATTGGTGACTAACAACAAAGAGTAACTATCTCTTCTTAAGGATTCTGACCTAACTGTTCCCTTAACGAGTTACAAACAACTGTTTGAACAAAGATGTTTACAATGAATTACTTCTACACAAGCAGATATAAACACTATTAATAGCTTAAATGACTTAAAGAAACTTTTACAGTATGAACAATATTCTTTCTTTGTATTGTGGTGCTTCAATATTGTAGCTTCAGTTCTTCATAAATTGTTCATTCTTATCTTTGAATCGTTATACATGCATTTTTTGTTCGTTGTATGAATCTTTATGTCAATCTTTGTTTTTCTTCAAGTCATTAAGTCCTTATATATCCAGAAAAAGATCCGTTGGATGGCAGATCAAGAATATTCTTTAGATAGCTGGCGACTTGAAATAATGTCGTTACGCAAGGATAAAAATCGTACACAAAAGTTGTCCTTTGTACCACCAAATCAGGGTAGTGGAATGGAATGTTGAAACATACTATGTACTATTTTCCTCGTAAACTTTTGAGCTTATATTATGTACATCAGAGCTTATCACTAGGTCTTCAGAGTCTTGAGTCTTCAGATTCTTCAGAACTTGTTCACCAGAATCTTGTCTTCAGAGTCTTCAACACTTAATCTTCAAAAACTCAAGTCTTCAGAGTCTTCAGAACTTTGTTCAACAAAACGTTGTCTTCAAAGTCTTCAGCATTTAATCTTTAGAATATAATGACTTCAAAAGATAGAAAGCCTTCAGAAATAAAACATCAGAGTCACGCTCAGAACCAGAATCCAAGGGAGCATTGTAGCAGCAACATATTGTCTTCTTAGAATCTTTCTGAATGTGAGTAGATCAAAAGCAGACTTGCTTCTTATGGAGCATAAGCGACTTTGGTCAGATCAGAGTGACATTTCACATGGTCTCTATCAGAGTCAGAGCTTTCTCTATTAGAGTTAGAACCTGTTTGTTAATTCTTCAGAAAAAAATAAGCGTTAGAGTACCAAAATTGTTCTCACACAAATACTACTTTGTTATCATTAAAACTTAGAGATATCTGGCAAAACCAAATCTTGTTCTAATAAAATATTCATCATATATTAATCATCATTTATTTACATACAAGGCCAATTAAAATAAATACATAAAACTAAGGTAGACTACCTCTATCTTTGATACAAGGGAAATTAGCTACCCATAACCATGGTAGCTTGCTTTACAAGTTTTGAGAGAAGATGAATAAACATCCACGCTGAAGAATCAAACTCGGATGCGTATCCAACTTCTATTTTCAAAATCTCACTTTTTAGTGAAGAAATGCTGAAGAAATGAGTTTCTAGGTGAAAATGGGTTATCTTCCCCAAAAAGTGCGAAAAGTACTTATATAATACAACCAAAATCTGCCAAGTTTGCCCAGCGAACTCATTGTTTACCCATCAAACACCACTTTATGGCACTTAAAGTTCCTCTGAATAGTTAAATCGCCCTTGAGGAAATATCTGAGCTCGCCTAGCGAACTATTCTTCGCCCTGCGAGCTACTTCGCCACAAATTCGCACAACAAACTTATGGCCCTTGAGTTACTGCCTAAAAGCTGGGATGGTTCGATGGTATTTCGTTGTAACCTTGCTTAATGAACATTCACTTTAAGTACGCCCAACAAACTTATAGTCCTTTTCTTTCTGCCTCTAATTTGAGAGGGTTCGCTGGGGCTTCGCTGACACTTCGCCTAGCAAACATTCGTTGCTGGTCCTCGCTGGCTGTTCGCCTAGCAAACATGCCAAACCTTCAAATTTTCTTTGGCTACTTTGTCAAATTACTTGTGTCTTACACTTTGATGTTTTATGCCTAAATCCTACACAATAACACACAAATTAAAGCAAACAAAGGTATTTGTAACATAGTTGAAGAATAACATGAAAACATGGAATAAATTCAACAAAATATAACAAATGAGATGAAAAATGCCAAATATAATGAATCATTTAAAGCATGCTTAGCATTCAACAATACTGTTTTTGGATTTAAAAGAGGTCTTGTTAATCTTTCCTACTTGACATGCTCCACAGAGAGCATCTGAGTGATAATCAAGATCTGGCATCCCTTTTAACAAGTTTTAGCTTGCTAAGTTTAGAGATAAACCTATAATTAGCATGACCTAACCTTTTGTGCCAGACCCATTTTTCATCACTTAGTGACTTAAGGCACACAACCTTTTGGTCAATTAATTCAGAAAGATTAATTTTATAAACATTTCCCTTCCTCTTACCTTTGAACATAATGGACTTGTTAGAATCATTGCTAACTGAACAAAAGTTCTTATCAAACAAAACTTCATAACCACTGTCGCAAAATTGACTTATGCTCAGAAGGTTATATTTAAGTCCACTTACCAACCAAACATTATTGACAAAGATAAGGGAGTCATCAATAGTGCCTATACCAATAATCTTCGCTTTTTTTCCTCCTCCAAACCCCACATTGCCTTCTCCTTTAGAGCCAGGGTTTGGAACATAAGCTTTTCTCCCGTCATATGGTGTGAGCAACCTTTGTCCAAATACCATGATTGTTTCCTTGTTTCTCCCTTTAGGAATATCTGCAGCAAAAACAATTTGAGAATTAGGTACCCATACTCTTATGGGTCATCTATTGTTAGTTATGACAAACTTCCTTTTATTCTGAGCCTTTTTTTGTGTGATAAAAAGGTCTATGCTCATTCCATACTTTTTGCTTAAAAAAGTTTTGTCCAGGATAAGTTTTGAATTTGAATTCTTAACCCTTCAAAACCTTTGATCCATAGGTCTTAGGTTCCACATTCTTTAGAACCTTTGACTTTGGATTTTTTGGTTCTGAATTCTTTAGAACCTTTGATCTTTGAATGTTAGGTTATGATTTCTTCAATACCTTTGATTTTGAAATCTCAGGTATTTATTTGTTCAAAAAATTTTATTTTGTTATCTTAGGTTCTGATTGGTTTAAACTTTTTCCTTTATCAGAAGCAAATACAAAATAAGTTTTCAGCGCTGTTTGAGCACTGCTTGAAGAAGAAGCGTCTGATGGTTTTTTTCTTCCACTAGTTGAACTTTTAGATTAACACATTTCTCATTGTAACCCAAACCTTTTCCTTTGATCTTACTTACTCCATATATCATGGAAGCAAGTTTTTTTCTCTCTCAAGAAAGATTATGATAAAATCTTGAAGAGCTATCTCATGCTCACTCAAGGTTTTATCAGATATTTCATTTACTTGAGCAATGTGATCTTTCTCCAAAGTTTTAATTTTTTTGAGAAGTTTTTAGTTCTTCTTTTAGAAGATCACATTGCTTTTTCAATGCCTTCATATGTATTGCGTTATTTTGACAATGACTCATGAGTTCTTGAATAAAAAAGATTAAATCAGAACGAAATGAATTAGAAAGTACCTCATCTTCTTCATTAGATTCTGAATTAGAGTTTGATTTATATTATGTGTTAGATAATGTGAGAGCCATCAGTGCCAGATTTGCTTCTCCCTCATCTTTGTATGAACCATCTTCATTATCAAGTTCATCCTATGTTGCCATGAGACTCTTCTTAAATTTACTTCTGAAGCTATCATTTTGGAAGCTTCCTTTCTTTGGTATTTCTTTCTGCAGATCAGGACAGTCAGCCCTAAAATAGCCATGTTTCTTTCTGTTGAAGCAATTCTTCTGATAATCTTCTTTGTCTTTGGAACTAGACCCTCTAAAGCCATTGATTTTACCAGAGAATCTTTTGTTCCTTATTGTCAGTTGATGAAACCTCCTGATGATATAGGACATTTTCTCCTCATCAGTGTCACCATTAGAAACTTCTTAATCAGAAGCTTTTTCTGATTTCCAAACTTTAGAGGATATGACGATTTTACCACCAGATCTTTTAACCGCTGTCTTCAATGCCAGTGTTTTAGATTGTATCATTGGCTCATCTATATCCAATTCCATTTCATGGCTCTTAATATTGTCTATCAAACTTTCAAGGCTCAATATATTCAGGTCTTTAGCCTCGTGAATAGCTGTGACCTTAGGTATGCATCTTGCAGGGAGTCTTCTCAGGTTTTTCTTAGCACGGTAAGATGTAGTGTAACTTTTGCTCATAACCTTAAGTCCTAATACAAGAGCTTGAAACCTGGAAAACATGGTTTTAATGTCTTCATCATCCTTCATCATGAACAACTCATAATGTTGTACAAAGAAGATTGGCCTCAACCTTTTTAACTTGTTGTTTCCCTTCATAAGTAGAACACAACAATTCAAAGATAGTCTTAGCAGTAGACTTATCAGTGATTTTTATGTATTTAGAATAAGGTAGAGCCTTTATCAGAATACCTCTGACTCTATGATGTTTTTTGTATGTTTTCTTTTGAGCTGATGTTGACTCTATGATGTTTTCTGTATGTTTTCTTTTGAGCCAGTGTAAGAGGTTTCCTATCCTTCACCATTTACACATCATTGACATCCATGTCAATTCCTTCTTCACGTATATCCCACAACTCATTATCAAGGCCAATGATGTAAGTATACATTTTTCTTTTCCACCATTCAAAATAAGTGGAATTACCACTGAATAAATGTGGTTTAGTAGAGTAATGACTTTTCTCAATAGTATTATAGTCATAAGGAACACCCGACATGATAGGGTAAGTATTTTTATTAAGATTTTTTTTGTACCATGTTGAAGTGATTAGCACAAACTAGGCTCTGATGCCAATTGAAGGTGAGAAAAATACACAAGAAAAAGGGGGGGGGGTGGATTGAATTGTGTATGCCAAAAATGATTTGCTTATGATAAAGCAAATTTAGAATCTAAATAAGGTTTAGAGTGTGATATCAAAATCTATGATAGCATCGAAAATAATATTGATCAGAAGCAATAAACAAGCAACACATAAAGTTTATCCAGGTTCCTCTACTCAATTGAGAGTAGTCCAGTCCCATTCTCTTAACAAGAGCTTTTCACTATAATCAAATTGATTACACTTTGCTTAAGCAACATAGCAAGATACTTTACTGCTCAATCAGTCCAGAAAGAAACTCCTGCTTAAGCAACCTAGCAAGTGACTTTTACTCAACTAACCTAAAAAGACATTTCACAGCTCAAGCACGCAGGAAAGAGACTTTACTACTCAAGTACGCAAACAAGAAACTTCCTCTACTTTAAACAAACAATTTAGTAGAATAAATGATAATTATACTTTGATAAACAATCAAAAGTATAACAGTTGTGTAACAACCATAAAGGTTATCCTCTTAAGGTTTCTAAGATAAAAAAGATAAGAAATATTAAGATCTTATACAATAACAGTTACAAATAATAGCTCAGGGTTATGCTCAAGATGTTCTATTATGTTGTTGTACCCTTCTTCCAAATCTTTAGCTTCCTTTTATAGAGTCAAAGAAAGAGTAGTTGGAAGGTTGAGCATAAAAGCTTTCTTTGTTAAAAAGCATGCCAAGAGAGATGTTGGAGGAAGTATATGGTTAGAAGCATTAGACACTGAATAAAGGAATAGTCTACAACGTCCTTCAAAGTATTATGCATCTACCAAAAGGTAGAACAGATAAAAGAAGTCACATCACCATTCCTTGAGCCTTGCAAAATGGAACCCTAGTTGTCTCTCTCCAAAGTTAGGTGCTTTGATAAGACTGGCATGCTCTTGGTACAAGGTATGGATCAGATGCGCCTTTATCCTTTAGATTTTGAGCTATCACCAGAGGCTGGAACACATAACCAGAGTCCGAACATTCAAAGGCTGATGAACATATTCAAAGTCATCATATTTTGATCATTTAGAATCTGAGTTACATTACTTCTCCACAAATGCTTTTAATATGATCAATACAAAGTTGAATTCTAATCTTGTGACCCTACACACTTAAACATATGTTAGTATACCCATTTATTTTTTAAGTACGTTTTTATTATTAAAACCCAAGGTATATGAACAATCTTGTTCTAACACAGTCCCTTTGCACTTCCAAGGGATTTCCATTATAACCAAAATGATTACAAATTCTCAAGCACCAAGTAAGAGACTTCCAATACTCAAACCCATAAGTAAGATACTTCAAAGATCAAGCACACAAGCAAGAGAGTTCCAATGCTCAAACCCTTAAGTAAGAGACTTCTATGCTCAAGCGCACAAGCAAGATACTTTAAATGCTCTTGCACTAAAGCAAGATACTTCTGACTCTATAAAAAAATATTAAGATATTTGGGTATACATTTATAGGTATAGATAGAATACATCTTAAAAATACTATAAGACTTAAGAACTTCTAAAATATACAAGTGTTCAGATGTTTCAAGTCTAGCAAATTTGACAGAGTAACTTCTCTTTAAATTGTCGAGGTTGAGAGTCTTGTGAGGTAGTGTATTAGTCTTCTTCTTCAGGACTTCTACTCCTTATTTAGAGGGGAAGAAAAGAGACGTTAAAGAATTTCACATAAAGGTTGGGCTAGATTTATACTTGATTAGACACATCAAGAAAGAACCATCCTGCAAGAGGAATTATCGGTTGAAGCTCAAACACCCACGGAGAGATTTTTCCTCAAGTCTTCATGTGAACAAAAGATCTATGAGTCTGTCAAAGTTGCCTCAATTGAAGAGACTCTGTTTTAGAGGTTGATTTTCTCCAGACTTCACTTTTCAGAGGCTGATCACTTCAGAGTCTACATCTTGACTTTTGGAGCTTCAGAGTCTGGGTCACCAGAGGCTGACTTTCTTCATAGTTGACTTCTTCAGAGTCTTGATCTTCCATTAGAGCCAGATTCTTCATAGCCATAATCCTCAAACTTCTCTTTATCTGTTCTCTAATTTATAATCATGCATACTTAAACAAATTTTAGAATAATCAATTATTCTTTAAATACTTTGTTATCATAAAAGCAATAGGGATATTGTATCAACCATTTTTGTTCCAACAGAAGAAGCAATCACCTTCACCATCATCCTCAAACACCCTCAACGTCATCCACGATGAACAAAGGATAATCCACTCAAATATCAACAAGATCATTGAGAGAATGGAAAGAAGAAAATTCATATCTCCAATGGCGTTAAGTGAGGATGATGATGAGATGAACTAGTTATTTCCTATTTTACTTTATTTCTTACTTCTAGCAATTTCCTTTTCTTGTATTTTCCCATTTGAATCAAATAAAATGTTTTCCTTTTTCCTAAATGTTTAATTTCCCTTGTTTGCATATTTAAGTTTATTGTAATGTATCTTTAGATTCCTTTTTGATATCGACAAAAGGGCAGAAGTATACTCTCAGAGGGAGTTGAGTATATTTTCTACTTAATTGAGGGGGGGGGGGGGTTTAATTAATCCAAACAAATAGTTTTTTTTCCACTTCCCTGAGAGATATGTTACCATCATAAAAAAGGGGGAGAATGTGGAACATTGTTTAACAAGTCCTAAAACATGCTTTTAATGATGACAACTATTAAAGATGAACATGTTTTAATAATGACAACAAGTCCTTGAGGATAACCAAAGAGCGATTAAAGATGAGACCAGAACATTAGGGTTTGATGGAAACCAAATGTAATATAACTCAAGCCTCATCTCAAGCTCAAGAAAGTTCCCACAAGGATAAAGCATCTGGCAAGTCTTGAAGTATATGAAAGTCTGCCCCGACTCATCTGAGTGAATAAATTGTAAAAGTATAAGGGCTTTCTCGTAAAAGTGCATGGATTAATCACACACACACACACACACACACACACACACACACACACAAACAAGTTTACAAACCTATTTTTTAAAGAATTTTTTTCTAAAAATGACTTGAATTCGTTCCAGAAAAGTTAGGAACTGTAAAAAAAAAAAAAGGGCAAGTTTATCCTCTTGCCAACCAATTGACACCTTATGGAAATCAATTGGAGAAGTTCAAAAATGTGTCCTAATCGATTAGGAAATCACCTTAATGATTGGTAACGACTACATATATTTTATTACCTTTTTGAGCTTACTAATCGATTAACTAAAGCTTACCAATCAGTTGGATTATGATGCCAATATATTGACACATCATTATTAGCCTTAAATGTTTTCTTTTTTTGCGCCAAACTCTAGCCTATAAAGAGAGGTTCATTCTCATAGTTTCTAACATCCAGAAACGTGATTTCATTTCTCACTTCTCACTTTCTCTTTAAAAATTGTTTTTGTTTACTTTCTTTCACTAAAAGTTTAGTTGTAGTGCTTTTCGGAAAAAGTTACTTTGCGAGTGAGGAAGTTGTAATTTTTGGAAGGGTATTTTTGTAATTTCACCAAGGAATTTTTCTTTACGTTGGTTGAACATTTTGTCCATTTAGGTATTTTTTGTTGGGGTGCAAAGCTAAACTCGTGAAAAACTTTGGTTTGAGGATTGTGTGATCAAGTCTCCGTTTAGGTTCGAAAGTTCAGCCTGTTTAAATGATTTCAAGGTACGAGATCAGCCCAGTGATAAAATCTCATAGGTTCTTGGTTAGCTCGCAATAATACCAAGTTTCTGTTAAAGATGAGCCCAATGTTAAACGCTTGTTTTGGTTTGAGATCAACCCGATGATAAAATCTCACAAGTTTTTGGTTAGCCTGATATAAAACTAATTTTTGGTTAGCCTGATATAAAATCTCACAAGTTTTTGGTTAGCCTGATATAAAACTAATTTTTGAGATCCCAAGGTTTATTTGAATATTTAATACTAACCACTCCAAGTTTCTTGTGGGAAGGAGCCTAACCACTTTGAACCATCGCTTGGAAAGAAAACTCACCGCTTCTCTCCCGTATTTGCTCTTTGGTTGAAAGTTAGCTACAAACTTCATTTTTCCTCGTATAAGAGGTTCGAGAGTTCAACCTACTAAAAGCTCTTAAGTTTATTGGATACTTTCAAGAATATTTATTGGGGAGAAGAGTAGGTCTTTTTTCTTTTTTGATTGAACCTCTATAACTCCTAATGTCTTCTCCATTCCCTTAACTTTTTATATTTCCGCATTTTATCTTCAACAATTTTATTTTCCACTGCATGACTCTAAAGGTTTTCTAAAATGCTTTTGAACTTTGTTTTTAATTCCATTTTTTTTAAAACCAAGTTTATTTGAAACACATAATTCACCTCTCTTATTGTGTGTGAAATCACATGTCCATAAAGGAGAAGAAAATTAAGGAATGTAACATGTTCGAGTATTTATATGCACATATAAAGAAGACAAATACACAAATTCCCAAAATCTAGAAATATGAGAATATGTGGTCGAGCGTTAACCAATTAGTGAAGAATACGTCACTAATGACTTCGTCAGAATAATAATGACGATGAAAATTCCCAAAAAAATCATCATATTAGGTCTAATAATAGCCCATTTTTCAAAAAGCTATAGATTAAAGCTTGGCAGACGACTACAGTTAAATATTTCAAGAAACCCCATATTTTTTTGACATAGACATATACAAATATCAAGAGCGCTAATGACAAGGATGGTTAATGATGGATACAATATCCACTAATAACATCATTAATTTGAAAGCTCTTTTGGAATGATTTCACAATCCATATCCCAACTCCACCAGAGAAGGCTAGGATGGGGGATTGTTCCTACCCAGATCGTGGCAAGGATAATATCGATCCAGTAAGTAATAAGCCCATATCAAATATAATCCATCCCAATGGTGAATATCATGGATGATGTGATTTAGTATACCAAGGAAAGGGAGTATAATAAATAATATGTAAAAAACCTTGAAACATATCCAATTATTCCTTAAGAATATACCCAATCAGAATTCATCATACATGATCCAATGGAGGATTTTATGAGACTTGCCATTAGAAGAAGGTTATGGACGCTCAAAAACCCTAGAATCTATCTGTAAAGAGGATAAAATGTTATAATCAAGGCACACACTCTTTAAAACCTAAAAATGTTATTTCTTTCCTTATTCACTCACTCACTTGAGCTTTGGAGTATTTGCATGTATCATCCCTAATTTGTTTTTACGGCCAGAAAAATGTAAAAGAGATACTGGCTTGTTTCCCCTTATTAATACATTTTGGTTTAGATGTTTATCTTTATTTATTGTTTTATGTAGCTATAATCTTATCTAGTTTTTTTATTCCCAATGTGTACAAACTCCAATTCATCTGTTAGAAGGAACTAAGATTTTTGCCTATTCCTATTGAATGTAATATCTTAACCTTGCAATATAAGTAAGAGTACACATGTATCATCCTTGTATACTTGGATGTTTATCTTATTGATAATGTGAATCATTTGGAGTTGTACTATTGGTTTGAATGAATTTAATAAACGTGCTCTTATTTCTTATTTATCGATGTGACTTATTTGTGAGGTATTTAAGAAATTGGTTTTAGACTTATATATGTTGTATACATATGTTGAATTGATTCACTAATGTAATCACACATTGTAACGCCAATGAAAAATATTAAAATTAGAATGATTCATTGATGACTTACCATACCAAGACACCAAAATTAATTTGAACAATTGATGATTTTGCATATCAAGGTGTCGATGAAAGGGATCAATATTAATTTGACATATTGATGATTTTGTACATCAAGGTACCGACACAAGGCATACGACTATGTTAATTATTTTTGATGGACACATGATATGTGAAAAAGTTGATTTTTAAGGATCATTCATAATTTGTTGTGAGTTTTCCATGATGCATTTCCTTGCTTCATCAACTCATTTTAAGAGTAAGTCATTTTTATTGAAACTTCTCAATATAGCCTTGGTATTAAAAATATTTTTCACTCTAAGTTTTATAACATACTCATTCAAGTGCACTAGATCTCTATGATTGTTAAGTAGGTCAAGATGTTTTTTTCCTTCTTCCTTTTAATGTGAACTTGTTTGATAATCAATTATTTTGGGATAAAGAATGATCTCTACTAGTACCATCACATATAACCTGTATACAAACTTGAAATGGGGTATTCTATGTCCTTATATGGGGAGTGGTGTGATATTCCATTTACACTTCATTAAGTTTTTTATCCCACTCTTTTCTTGCACATTATTGTCTCTTTCTTAACCTATTCAGAATTATTTTATTTGCCAAATCAACATGGTTGTTTATTTTGGGAATTTTTCTACCGATGACTTTAGATTTATGTCAAGCTCACTACAAAATTCTTGGAACATGTGGCTTGAAAATTGGATGTTGTTGCCCATGATGATTTGACATATAAAGTTTTCCTACATAAAATTTCTTATCCTTTCTACAATTATGGTGGATAGAGGCTTAACCTCTATCCATTCAGAGAAATAATCTATAACAATGATAATAAATTTAAAACGGCCAATTATTGTGGAGAAGATTCTAGGATGTCTATATGGATCTATGTGCCTGCATGTAAACAATTCAAGATGATAAAGTTCATGGATGGCAAGATTCAAGAAGGTCCAATTAGCTTTGTTGATGACAACACTTAAAGTAGCAACAATATTTGATGTCATTTTTATTATAACAAAAATTGAGTAGAGAAACTACTAAAAGTAGTTCAAGTGGTCAAAGATGTACAAGGTGGTTGTTCAAGATCAAGTTATCCTTCCGAATCAAGCCAAAGTAAGCTCAAGTGAAGAATCGGGGTTTATGAATGCTTGTGACTTAAAACATCTCAGATGATGAAAACTAATACGGAAAATATCTCAAGCCTCATCAAGAAGACTCAAGGTTATTTTGTGATGATAAAGTCAAAGATAATGCCAAGACTTGATGCTTTAGAGTGTGAAAGTGTGAAAACTCATATGATCATGTTCGTCTAAGTGATCACTATACTATAAAGATACAAGAGCATTTTCGTAAGTAGCATGGCTAAGTTACACACACACACACACACACACACACACACACACGCGCGCGCGCACACACACGCACACACACCCACAGACACACACGCACACACAGACACACACACAGACGCACACACACACAGACGCACACACACAGACGCACACACAGACACGCACACACACAGACACGCACACACAGACGCACACACACACACACACACACACACACACACACAGACGCACACGCACACACACACACGCACACACACACACACACACACACACACACAGACGCACACACACAGACGCACACACACACACACATTTAAAATATAGAAAAACCTCTCACTTTTTAATTAAAACAATCAAAAAATGTTTTTGGAGCCTAACTAGTTGATTAGAGAATTGTCTGCTTGATTGGGATAATTTTTTAAATGGTCTAATCGATTAGAATCTATGCCTAATTGATTATAAGATGCATAATCGAGTCCATAATCGATTATGACAATCTCTTAATAATTGGTAACGACTCTCTTTTAATCTAATTATGGGCACATAAAGAATACTGACCATTAATCTATGTGTTGAAACTAGGACAATTATTATACTTATACTGGTTGAATATGGATATGAGACCTCTAGTAGTGACATTTGAGTTAATGTCCTATTGCATTACCTAATTTCACTTATGTTGGTTAAATATGGATAGGAGACCCCAAGTAGGAATTAACGAGCTATACACCAAGTGATTGGGTATAGTGGTCTTGTTAATTCGCTGTGGGAATATAACGAATTTCTCATTCGTGTAATGCATTAAACATCAAGAGGGGATAAATAAGAGATTCTATACAAAACCTAACTACTTTCGCATTATTTTAGAACAACTTTTATTTTTCGCATTCAAACTCGAAAACCCCCCGATTATTATTTTTTATACTTGCACAACTATTGTTTTGTTAAATAGCCGTCCCTGTGAATTCAATATCTTTTTATTACTGCGAAACTATCATTACGCTTGCCAAAAAGTCATCAAATTCTCTCTTCCCTTATCTCTTTTACTTTGAGTTTAATTTCCTAGTTAGAATTCTCGATACATATTCAAATATTTTTGTTAAAATATTTTTAAAATCTAATTTAAAAAATAATTTTATTTTAAATCAATAATTTTCAACCCTCAAAAATTCACCACTCCTCTTATCTTTAAAGTCACATGTTCACTAGCCAAACCTCCAAATTTTGAAAAATTGTAATTTTACCCTATATGATCTTTCCCCTTTAGGGGATACTGTAATGAATTTTCAATTCTATGTACTTTTCACACAATTTGCCTTCATGATTTGCAAATATTACTCAGCTCAAAATGTCTTTGAATTCAGGGTTCTAGCTCCACAATGGCACTCATATGTTTTCATGAATCTCTGCAACACTTACTCGACCTCTTTGTCTTATACCCATAGTAAGAGTTCAAGAAAACCCCCTATAATATAGCTTGTCAACTACAATAGTATAATATACGTTACTACCTTTTTAAGTTTATCACTTTCTTCTTCACGATTAGGGAATGTGAGAGGTGCTCCCTAGTGCTTTTGGTTCTAGTCAGACTGATAATGATGCCACATATCTATGCTTCGACAATGCTAGGTTTCTGTATGGCTTACAAAACCATAGTCTTGTTCTAATGTTTTCATAAATTAAATTAAACTATTATTAAGTGATTTACTGATTTAAACTTTATCCTTCATTTAGATTCTTACTCTCTATTTTTCTCCAAATTTTACTATCTCTTTATTAAAAGAAAGAATAAAATAAAGGTAATTTCAATATGTGTCTTTTTATAATACTCTAAAATAATATAGGGTTTGAGATTAAGCCAGTGTTTGGCAAGTTATTAAGTCACCATTTTCTCTCATTGTAATGTTTTCAATTGTTAGTTTCAATATAGTGATAGTGACTTTTCAATACACCAAACGTAGACTAAGAAACAGCCATGGAAAGAAAAAGTAAAGAAGTGATTATTTTAAAATTTTGATTGATTTAATTTAGTTTAAAAGTGTATAAAGTAGGTTCAGCTTTTGACTAGTACACAACTTGAGTTTGTGCAGAAACCGAAACAACTTTTATGAATTATTTTGGCGATGTTTGGTTTTAAAGGGAAAAAGCTGCGTGCATGCATGCTCTTACACATAATTAATCTTTTAATGTTTTTTTTTACTACTAGCTACTATTTGCATAGGACATTAATTACTATTTACTACTATTAGATATAAAATATTTTATTAGGTCAATTTATCACCATTATCAATTTATATGATTAAAATAAAAATTTAATATGTTCTTATATGTAACGTCTATGATTATGATTAATTGATTTTATAAATGTTTCAATTAAATTCTTTACATAGTTAATTTAAAAAAGAAAATATTTACCAATATTTACTTTCTTTAAAATTTGAATAAAATTACCCAACTTCCAAGACTAGGGCTCTTCTTGTCATGTGATTTTTGAAAACATTTTATTAGTTAATTTAAAGAAATATTTAAAATTAAATGTATAATAAATAAATTGTGAAAGTAATAGAGACTCCAATTAGTGGTCCTTGTTTGGAGTGGATGCTTTTAAGAACCTAATTATATGTATGGTCCTTATATCTATGCCATAGCTATCTATATCTATCATCTCATCCAACTCCAAATGCAATACAAACCAACTTTTTAAAGGTTGTGGTGGAGTTTGTTTTATTTTATTTTTTTATTTTTTAATATTTAGGAATTTTATTTATTTTTTATTTTGCTTTTTCAATTTTAAATTTTTTACAAGGAAATAATTTACTAAAATTTAGAAAGTAAGAAATAATGTTGAACAATATATTATTTTTAAAATTTGTTTGCACAAAAAATTTACAAAGTCATATAAAAGTTGGAAGTTAAAAAAAATTTAACTTTTATTTTAACTATTTGTTTATTTTTATAAGTAAAATAGATTAAAATGATACAAAAGGTGCACAACATATCAACAACCGATATAACAGAAAAAATAATGATACGAAAATGTCCGGATCGATCTATCGTAAAACTGTTGCCAGAGTGACACCACTCAGACCAAGAATACAAACTAACTGACTTTTGCCCAACCACAACCTAGTCCCACGACAACCGTTTGATCATCCCCAACTTATCAAACTTATCCAAAGAAACGCCATCAAAGAGAATGGAATTTCGGCAAAACCAAATGGTCCCACAAATAGCTAAACCAAAAATCCATATGTAATCCGCCTTAAAAATCACATCAAATGCCACCTCAAACGCAAGCAAACAATCGATAGGAGACATTGATTGAAAAGACAAAATGATATGAATCCAATCAATTGCTTGAGTCCACCAACCATCTGAAACTGGACAACCTCCAAAAAGGTGATTCAAACCCTCACATACTCTCCCACCACAAAGAGGACACAACAAATTGAGAGAACCACTCAAAACGCCTCGACGCTCTAAATTTAATTTAGTTGGGAGACGATTCAACACCAATCTCCACCCAAAAATAAAAAAAAACTTGCTAGGAGCTTTCGTCTGCCATAAACTCCTTAACACCTTCAGAACAGACCCGTCCAAAACAGAAACACGGTGACAATAATCTACAATCCTGTCATAACAATGCTTAACCAAAAAACCTGCAGGATTTCTCCACCACACAATCCGATCGGGCTCCAAACGGTTCATCTGCACCTGCTGCAGAATCGCGAGCAAATCTGTTAGCAACAACGCAACATCCTGCTGTAACAGAACGACTTGCATAGCCACAGTCCAGTTCTAGATCTCTTGCAACCAAAAATCGTTTTGCACAATTTCGGGACATTTCTGATCTGTAAATAGAAAAATATCACGAAACTGCCTGCTTAAAGGCTCAGTTCCCACCCATTTATCCTGCCAAAAATCTATGAGCTTTCCATTAATGAGTTTGCAAGCGATTGAATTAACAAACCAATTAGCTTGATCTACCTCTACACTCACCACGCAAATGTTTTTCCACCAAATAGAAGCCTTCTTCCCCAACGGAGGACACAGATCGTTGAGCAAGATCCTTCTTAAATTGCCATACCTAAAAGAAAAAAGCTCAAACCAAAAGGCGTTAACATCATTCAAAATACACCACTTCCACTTAAAAAGAAGAGCGAGATTAAAGTGATCGCAATGCTTAATACCAAGTCTTCCTTCCTTCTTCGACAAACACACCGTATCCTAACTAACCCAATCAATTTTCTTTTTCTCCTCCCGACCACCCTAAAGGAAAGTTCTCTGAATCTTGACAATCTCTTTGATGATCACCTTCGGAGCTTTGTAAAAAGAGAAATAAAAAATCAGAATGTTAGAAAGAATGGCATTAAGAAGCACCACTCAACCACCAATTACAAATTTTTTCTATTCCAATTAGAAAACCTCCTTTTCATCTTTGCCAAAAATGGATGTCAAACCTCCTTTCTTCTAGGATTGATACCCACAAGAATACCGAGAAAAGTGAAAGTTGGAGAACCAATAACACACTTAAGAAAAGAAACCGCCGCTTGCACAAAATCCAAATCCAAGTTAAAACCCACATATCTACTTTTGCAAAAATTAAAACGTAATCCCGATAACAATTAAAATCCTCTAAGGACCGCTTTAATGCTCTAAAGATTCTTCCAAGAACCACCACCAATCGCCATGGTATCATTCACAAATTGAAGAATTTTGAAATGCACATCATTATTGAATCGAAAACCGTTGAATTCACCCCAAAAGGAGGTCTTCCTCATCATAGCTGATAACCTTTATGCCACCAGCAAAAAGAGGAAAAGGGAAAGAGGATCCCTTTGGCGAAGACCTCTAGAAACCACAACATCCTCGATTGGACTCCTATTAACTAAGATAGAAACGAAATTATAGAAAATAAGAATTTCCATCCAACTTCTCATAAAAACAATTTATAAAATAATATATGATAAATTGACATTACAAAATATTTTACAGACAATATATATTGTAATTAATCTCTTATTTTTACGTGCATGCGATTGTAATGTAACCTATCTATTTCAATTTAGCAATGATTAAATTATTTTTATATGATGTGTTTTATTATTTTGATGAAATGAGAAAGTGATAATGAAGTTGTATAATGACCGTTTAATGGTTGGTCCCAAAAAACTGTTTGATATGACACATATTTTATTTTCCAATTTTGCTTCATTTTTCTGGTAAAGCTTATGTGAAAATAGGATTTGGTCTTATTACATAATATATATAATTTCATTTAAAATTCAGTTTGATTGCACTTTTATTATATACACTTATAAATTTTTTAATTAATAAAAGTAATTTAAGCATTTTTTTGTCTGAGTGATTTAAGTGTTATGGTTAATTCTTTAAAAAATAATCTAAAAATAGACTCTATATAAAAAATTATTATATTATAATAAAACTAAATATAATATTTTGTTAAAATTTATTTTAAAATAGTAAAATTCACCGTTGAATTGCGTATCAATTCTCTAGGTTTGGGAACATTTTTTTTAAAGTATAGTGAAGAATTTGGATGAAGATATTTATGGGTTGATAGAAAGGATACTCCTTTATTATTTTTATTCTTTTCTGAAACTTTGCTTTTTTTTTTTCTCCCTTTTTCTTTTAGCTTTAATTTGTATATAATATTTAAATTATTATTAGCACAAGCTCTCATTTTTCTTTTCTAAAAATTAGTATGTATTACTGACTATATCATTAAATTAATTCTCCAGTTTAGCTATGAAATAAATTCTTTAAAATATGAGGTTATTTTCACGAAAAACTAAATTGATATGTTCTTTTAAAAGCAATTGTATCAAGAGAGTAGTAAGGGTTATCAATTCAAAATTATAAAATCATTTCAAATTTAAATACATTAACAGATTTTTATTTCAATTAAAAAAATTTGAACACCCTCTAACTTTAATGTCTAAAAAGTGGCCACATTAAATTTCATCTCTCATCTCCCCAATTCTACCACTGGAAGCGAATATCATTTTTCATAAATCAAATACTCTAACAAACAATTAACCAAATAATAAAATTTTGTTATCGAAAGCCTCCGCTTTACAATGATATGGAACCATCTCAAATGTTCCAATCCTTAAATATGTGAGTTATTATCACGATCAATCCACACCATGATGCTATCTCAAATTATTTTAGTACACAATGTGTGTTTGTTCGAGTTATCTCATGACGAAAACTGATTATATTTTTATTTTAATAATAAAGCAGAGTATGAATCATATATTACTAAAAATAAAAGCATTTGTCACACGTAAAAACAAAAAACAAAGAAAATTAGAATCAAACAATAAATAAAAACACAAGTCGACTAAACCGTCAATCCAAAAATTAATCTAAAATTTTAGACAAACTGATCTCGAAAAAAGTAAGTTGGAAGAACGTATACACAACCACCTACACACAAATATAACACAAAGAAGGATAAATGGTCATCCAACACACCCCTAAATAGCAAGCCACTTGAGCGAGTCTTACTCTACCAGTGAACCAAAGAAACACCAACACTAAGAGCATGGGGTTTAACCCACTTCCACGTCAAGTTAACAATAACATAAACCAATGATTCACTAAAAAAGCTTTTTCGACTAAAAAATATTTTATTCGTATTTTTTAAATGATCCAGACCACTTAATGCCAGATCGAAGTCAAACCTAAAGACGTCTGTTTTCCATGATCAAAACCCTGAAACAACTCAAACACCCCTAGAGTCGAAGGCTGCAGAGGCCCTAACCGCCACCCCACCCACGTAAAAACTCTATAGTATATGGCCGAAGCAATCTCACGAAACAAATAGATTATCAAGTGACTCTATTTGTCCCCCACAAACAACATAATTCACATTCCTAGAGACAAACCATCTGACAAGTCGATAATTTGGTCTGAATCATCTGACAAGAGAAGACAACCACTCTGGACGACACCCAACTCTTCCAAATCCTTATAAGGCCCCACAAAATCCTCTCAAATCTACCTTCATTGACCCTAGAAAAAGCGAAAAGAATACCTTAAGCTGAACTAATCGAGAAGCCCCTAGACGGATCTGACTCCCATACCCAAACATCTTTCTGATCACGCCTAACTACTCCTGAAATAAAACTTAGCAAACCCTCAAAAAGTTCCTCCACCCAAACTAGAAAAGACCAACTTCGCCTAAAACGTCAAACCCAAAGATCTCAACCCAAGAACTCAAAGATCCCACCATGTGAGATATCTTCTCAAGAGATAAGAAAAAATCTCTCAAAAGAGACACACAAGAGGATAGTCCCCAACTATATATCATGTCAAAAATCAGTCTTATGATTTTCACCGACCAGATTAACACACGATGAGACAAATCTGCCAGACTCGTGATCAAAGAATATCGAAAGAGAAAAGCACCTCTCCATCACCAATAAATTATTTAAAATTAATTTTTGATATTTATCTTACAAAAAAAATTATTATTCCTACATGCAACATGAAAATTCAAACTTTTTACTTTGTAAATTTCCTTAATTAATGCAAAATTATTCCCTTGCAGGAAAAGGTTGCAGAGGCCAGCTGCTGAACTAATTAACATTAAATCTTTCATTTTGGAAAGAGCACTGTTCCTATTTCTTTTCTACTATTCTCTCTTCTTCTCTACCAACTATCTCTTCTCTTCTTCCCTATGGTGATGACCTTATAATACAACAGTACTTGCACACACACATAAATATATATACCACCCAGATTTTTCTCTCTTAATTGTAAGTTCTTCTTCTTCTCCATCCATCATGCTTCAACCTAATATTTTCTCTCAAATATTCCTATTCACAGATTCACTGCTTTCAATTCAATCAATACAGTTAACTTTGCCCTAATTTTCTAGCAATATAAATATAAGCATAATTGTCTAGAAAAACTTTAATTTTCTACTATTTCTTTCAGACCTTTTTAACATAATTAACACTGAAAATTCTTTTGTCAAATTCATGTTTACAAAAAAAATTATTATTTTTTAAAGAGTTTCACGGATCTCAGTGATTAGGAGTGTTTTTCGAACTAACTGTTTATGAGTTGTGGTGCATGCAGGAGAAAAATTGAGGTGAAATTGATGATGATAGAAAACTCAACTGGTAAAGGTTATTACAACGAAGCAACAAAGGAAGATGATGAAAATGGAGCAACGAACATGGAGAAATTCTCCAACAAAGCAGTAGCTACATCAAGACAATGGACATCGTTAAGAAATCCAAGAATTGTGAGAGTGTCACGTTCTTTAGGGGGAAAAGACCGACACAGCAAAGTGTGTACAATCAAAGGATTAAGAGACAGGCGTATTAGGCTGTCTGTACCAACCGCAATTCAGTTATATGATCTTCAAGACAGGCTTGGTTTAAGCCAACCTAGTAAAGTTGTTGATTGGTTACTTGAAGCAACTCAATCTGATATTGATAAGTTACCACCTCTTGATTTTAGTACTCAACAACAAACCCTAAGGTATTTGCAGAATCCTCAAGAATCAAATTTTTCTCTTGGAAGTGGTTTTTATGATCATCATCAAATTAAAGGTAAAGAACCTGAAAATTCTGCAGAAAAGGGTAATTATTATAGCTCAGTTTGTTCTAATTATTCATCCACTGGTTTTCCTTTTCCATATAATAACAACTTGGATCCTTCGAGTACTCTATCGTTATCACAATTCGGAAGCTTTCATGGTAATTTATTTCACCAAAACAGCAATGGAAGTGCTATGCAATTTTCATCTTCTAATTTGACAGGACCTAATTCAGCAGGTAATTCACAGTTACTTTTTTGTCCTCCTTCTGTTATGCCATCACTTTTTAGTACTACTCAGAATCCTCCATCCATGGAAAGTGATTTTCAAAGACAATTCAACCATGTTCAGATCTTGAATTCCTCATCAACTAGTACTTTCATCCCGTCTCTTCATCTTCCAATCAATCCACCTTTTAGACGCAATCAAACAATGCCGTTTATAAACTCCAAGCTTCTTGATTCAGATCATAATAACACCAGAAATGGATAGTAGTACTGTTTTTGTTCTTTGAAGCTCGATTCTATCTATATATATGATGATGTATCATATGCATTTATAGGATGTGAAAGTACAATGTTTTCTAATTATTTATATTTTTCACACTAGCTAGTATAAGTGTAAGAATGGCAATGCTATACATATAGAATATTTGTATTGAGTTATAATTATAATTATAATTTCTCTCTGGTTGCGGCTATAGATCATAACTTGTTGACCAAAACTATAACATAGTATCCAGATAAATTACGATATGATCATCGTCTATCAGTTTTATTAATAATTATATGCGAAACTACATTTTTTACATTTTATTTGGCATAAAATACTAATACAACAAAACAATTTTCCTAGATGCTTCCCCAATAGTTTACCTGAGTCCAAATGAACAGAAAAATTTGTTCATGCATGATAAACAGTCCTAATGAACAGTTTAACTGAGATTGTTAAAGCTTTTCTATAATTAGTGTCTGAATCCGAATGAGCTAGCTTAATTAGCCTGACATCAATGGCATGCATGCATGAATGATAATATAGATGTGAATGTGAATGAATAGTTATGTCAATGTTAATGTTTATATGTATTTATATCATATCATATCATATCATATATTTACTATATAGTATTAATTTCATCCATGTGTTTTAATGAATTGCATGTGATGATACTGAAAAACACAATGCAAATTAGTCTCTTAGTTTATACAAGCAGAAAAATGGTGAGATTGCAGACAAGGGTTTTGTTTTGTGAAGGCAATAAAAAAATGGTAGGGTTAATATTTTGAGGCTTATTAAAAAGCAGTAGGGCCAAAAAAAAATGGCACAAGCCTAAGAAGGCATGGAATGGAAGAGTATGATCCGTTTAGGCTTTAGGTACAGAAAGTGAAAAAGTGAAAAAATGTTTTGGAATCTAGAGTTGTTTCTGACTATGAAAAGGAAGCAACATAAAATCACAAAGAGAGAGTGAAATTGAAAACAGTCTGTGTTGCCTGTAATAGACAATAATAATAATAAGACACAAGATCCAAGATAAATTAATTAAAGGAGTAGACCCAGTTATTGTTGTTGCAGTTGCAGTTGCAGGCTAGTAACACAAGTTGGGTAATTTTATGGGATCCTTTAAAGAAAATGACAAAAGTTTTATTTGCCTGTGGTCCATATTCTATAAAGTCTTGATGCAAATTACATAATGAAGACAATTAATTCACGACACAGTTTCATTTATAGGTTTGTTTTATTTTTCTTACCTATGGAATTTGGTGGCTAAACAAAACCACTAGAGTTTGGTGCTGTGGATGCTAAGGAAACAAATGTTGTAAAATTTGTGGTTGAGGAACCGTTGAAAAATATTTTATAATTCAGAAAATAAATTATTTTGCGACTTGTTTCGTTATGAAGCTGTTAAGTTAGTTTTTCTTCATAGTTAATTATTTACAGTTCTGGTTTTGATTCTAATCATAACAAGTAATTTAATTTGTTGGATTGTGGAAGAGGTGGTGTGTCTAAAGAAAAAATTGAAAATTGAAATGTGGTGATACATGATTGAAAAAATATGAGTGTCCACTCAGGTTGCATGAATACTTTTTATATACATTTGGTTATTTTATTCGTGTATGGAGTATACGATTATGATATGACTCTAAAGTAAGTAGATCATATTGTTTATAGTTTAAACACATAAAACAAAAAAATTTGTTGGTGAAATGACAACGAACATGGTTTTTTAGAAAAATATTCTCCATGACATTGAAAAATATTGATATTGGTTGAAAATAAGTCTCACATTATTTAGTTTTATAAAGGAAGATGGAATCCAATGTTATATAATGGATTCAAGTTCTACATTACAAAATGGACAAGTCAAAAATATTTTAAATTTGTATTTGATTTTTTTCCCTTATACTCTTGTGTTAGTGTTGTAATATGCCTTAAAACCTTAAGTGAGAAAAAAGAAGGAAAAATGACATATTTTGGTACTGACACATTATTGGGGTTTGTTTGCAGATCCATTTGTTAATGGATTGTGTTTTGGGTTTTGTTATGGATATATGGGATTTTAGCAATTATAAATAGGTATTGTAACACCCATTTTAATTATTTAGTCTTTTCGGTGTTATTTTATTTTGGCGGGTCTTTTGTGGGAATTATTTAAGAAGCTATGGCCTTTAATATTAATATAATATAATTGATAATGATAATAATTTGATAATTAATAGTAATATTATTATTATTATTATTAATATTATTGGAATAAAGAAATGAGAAATTAGAGTTATAAGGGGGTATTAGTGAGTTTTGGAGGAAGGAAAGGGAGAAACACGATCAAGAGTGGGGAGAAAGAGTGAGGAGGAAGAACAAGAGGAAGAAGAAGAAGGTCAAGGCTGTCGGATTCTTGGAAGTTTTTCATCGATCGAAGCAACTAGTCGAGGTAAGGAGGGAGAAACAGATTGGGATTGGTAATTGCATGAATTGGGTAGTTGGGGATTCCTTAACCCCATAGGGATTTGATGAATATAATTAGTATGTTGTTGTGTTTTCTGATCATTGCTGTTATGGTGAACTCCTTGCATGTGATTGTAAGGTAATTGTTGGGATAATTTGGGTGAATTGGTGTAGTTTACCGTTTATGTCGAAAATGATTTAATCGGTAGAGTGGAGGTTTTATCGGGTAAAATCTGGAATAAGTCGTGTAGATT
Organism: Lathyrus sativus; assembly: GCA_963859935.3. Taxonomy (NCBI): domain Eukaryota; kingdom Viridiplantae; phylum Streptophyta; class Magnoliopsida; order Fabales; family Fabaceae; genus Lathyrus; species Lathyrus sativus. The sequence continues at coordinate 586,810,767 of OZ012738.1, forward strand.
AGTCGTAGAATGCTAGGCTAAGACCACTGAGACTGGTTTAGTGAGAATCGGCTGGGTTTTGAGCTTCTGATGGATTTCTGAACAGTGAGGGTTTTATGAAATCGCAGACGTTCGCCAGCACCTTCGCTGAGCGAGCTAGTAGCGAGCATTCGCTAGGAATTCGCTAGGCGAGTTGGGTAGCGAGTACTTCCAGTAGCCACTGTCTGCCTTCGCTAGCAGGTTCGCTAGGCGAGTGAGGCAGCGAGCGTTCGCTGAGGCCTCGCTAGGCGAGTGAGCCAGCGAGCGTGACAGAAACGTGATTTTGTGCTGTTTTGCTTTGTGATTCGTTTTGTAGGATTCCTTGGGTTGTGATAGGAAGAGAGATGGTGTTTAGTGGCAAAGAGTGTATACCTGGTGTTGAAAGGTGAGATTATGGAATATAGAATATAATTGACATAATTAATTGGTGGGTAAGATATATATATATATATATATATATATATATATATATATATATATATATATATATATATATATATATATATATATATATATATATATATATATATATATATATATATATATATATATATATATATATATATATATATATATATATATATATATATACATATATATATATATATATATATATATATATATATATATATATATATATATATATATATATATATATATATATATATATATATATATATATATATATGACGCATAGTGAGGTGATCGGGAGGATCGTATGTACTCGGTGTTCAATGTAAATTTTCCTATTATTAAATTTGATTGACATAATTGATTGGTGTGTATATATATCTGAGTATATATGATGTATGGTGACGTGATCAGTAGGATCGTGTGCACTTAGTGTGCTTGACGTTTGTGTGTTGTGCATTGGTGTTGTGCATATCATGGTGTTTTGGTGGGATGAATCATGTCTCGGATGGAGCGTAAGTGATTCATCCGCACTCCTTTGTGGAGAATGGTGGGGTTGAATCATGTCTCGGATGGAGCGTAAGTGATTCACCCGTACTCCTTTGTGGAGAATGGTGAGATGGATCATGTCTCAGGAGGAGCGTAAGTGATCCATCCGTACTCCTTTGTGGAGAATTGTGGAGTTGAATCATGTCTCGGATGAAGCGTAAGTGATTCACCCGTACTCCTTTGTGGAGAATGGTGGGATAGATCATGTCTCAGGAGGAGCGTAAGTGAAAGGAATATCAACAAACTCTATTGGAGAAACCTCAACACAACTCTACTGGGGAGTTGTTAATAAATTCTACCAGAGGAGCAAGAAAGAACTCTGCTGAGGAAAACATCAACAAACTCTACTAAGGAGAATATCAACAAGAAAAAACTCCGCTGAGGACAACACTACATTTTGCGCTTCGAGATTTTACCATTCTTAGAATTACTGCTGACATTTCTTTTTATATTCATAAGTCAAATAAAAAATGTTTTTATAATTTTCAAATTTTAAATCAATTATTCATAATTTGTTTCAAAATTCATCATCAAAAATAAAAATGAAATTTTGCAAACAGAAACAAAATGAGAATTGCAAAATAAGGGACAAAGGCCCAAATTTTATTGATAGAATGGTAGTCTGCAAATGGCATAACTCTACAGATCATTACAAAATTTGAAAAATGGTAAATATAATGGAAAGGGCTACATTGAAATACAACGACCACAATTCTCTCTAACAACTTTGAATTTTAATTGTGCTTGATACTTCAGCTGAGAGTGACTGAGGTAAAGTCCTTGATAGGAAATGCTGCTTCAAGCGATCAAGACTAGCCAGATGCAGTTACTTGCCATAATCCCTAACTTTTGCCTAGATTTTCCTCCCGGGTTTTCAATCTACCAGAATGATTATTTCTATTTTTGTCTCTAATTTTTGCCTGGACCGCACTTTCGGGTTTTCAATCCACTGAAACGCTCATTTTTTCCTAAGTCGCCCTTTCGTATTTTCAACTTAGCGAGTTGTTATTTTATTTTTTAGGCGAAGTATTTCTTGACTGCATCAGCATTCATAGGACGAGTGAACTCTTCACCATCCATAGTTGTAAAAATTAATGCACCGCCAGAGAAGGCTCTCTTAACAACAGATAGGCCTTCATAATTAAGAGTGCACTTGCCCCTAAAATCAGTGGTAAAAGTCGAGATCTTTTTGAGCACGAGGTCGCCTTCTCTGAACACACGAGGTCGAACCTTCTTATCAAATGCTTTCTTCATTCTATGTTTATACAATTGGCCATGACACAAGGCCGTCATTATTTTCTCTTCAATCAGATTCAACTGGCCGTATCTACTTTGACACCATTCAACCTCTAACAATTTAGCTTCCATCAAAACTCTCACAGAAGGGATTTCAACCTCTATCGGGAGCACTGCTTCCATACCATAAATAAGAGAGAAAGGGGTTGCCCTGTTGAAGTGTGAATGGGTGTACGATACCCATGCAGAGCAAAAGGCAGCATATCATGCCAATCCTTGTATGTAACAACCATATTCTGAATGATCTTCTTAATGTTCTTTTTAGCAGCTTCAACAACCCCATTCATCTTGGGCCTGTAAGGAGAAGAATTATGATGCTCAATCTTAAACTCATCGCATAATTACTTCATCATCTTGTTATTCAGATTCGACCCATTATCAGTGATGATCTTGCTCGAAAAACCATACCGACAGATAATTTATTTCTTGATAAACCGGACCGCTATTTGCTTGGTCACATTGACATATGATGTCGCTTCAACCCATTTGGTAAAATAGTCAATAGCCACCAATATGAAATGGTGTCTGTTCGATGCTTTAGGTTCAATCATTCTAATCATATCAATTCCCCACATGGAGAAAGTCCATGGAAAAGAGATAACATTGAGAGGAGTTGGAGGCACATGAATCTTGTCAACATAAATCTGGCATTTATGACACTTCTTCATATTTTTACTACAATCAGATTCTATTGTCAGCCAATAGTAACCTGCCCTTAACATCTTCTTAGCCATTGCATATCCATTGAAATAGGTACCAAAGGATCCTTCGCGAATTTCTTTCATCAACATGTCTGCTTCGTGTCTATCCACGCATCTGAGCAAGATCATGTCATAATTTCTCTTATACATCACATCATCATTCAAGAAGAAACTACCAGCCAATCTTCTCAAAGTTTTATTATCTTCCTTAGATGCCCCAAGTGGGTAATCTTGATTTTGAAGAAAACATTTAATATCATAATGCCAAGGTTTATCATCAACAACCTCTTCAATTGCAAACACATGGGATATTCTATCAAGACGCATCACATCAATCTTTGGCACATCATTCCAATGATTTACCATAATCATGGAGAATAAAGTCGCTAAAGCATCTGCCATTCGATTCTCTGATCTGGGTGTCGCTACAACAAAAATCGAAGGCCGGCTGTGACAGAAGAGTCACCATCGTGCGTTATTTATCCCAAGAGAAGGAAAGGAAACGCTCAGAGAAAACCTAACGAAAAGAGGGATAAGAATGGTCATCGCAACCAAATCTCGAGTTCGGGAGTCGGTTACGCAATGGGAAGGTGTTAGCACCCCTCAAGTCCGTCGTACTCGACGGGATCCACGCTTGTTGTCTATCTAAAAGGGTGTTTTAAACTATCTAACTACAGGCTTAAGGACAAAAGGAAAAGAAGTGACTCGGCAAAGCAACGACGCTTTGTGCCTACGTATCTCATTTGAAATGAGAAGTCAGAGTCAACGTAGTTCGCCTAAATACGGGTAAAAAGGGGGAAAGGTTGCTCACCAAGACATCGCGTCTTGTGCCTACGTACTCTCAACAGCTATGAGAGATCATAGCGAACGTAGTTCGGGTAACGGGGAACACAAGTTTGTTCAACAATTTTAAGCGAGTAATGTTAACAGTCAGTTCTAGCAGTTTGGTGTATGCAGCTCGACCTTTGGAGACTTAGGCGTTACCGTTTGCGGTAGAACTAAGGGTTAACAACACTCTTGTTATGAAAAAGATTTCTCAAAGGATTAAAGTCCCCAAGGGCAAAGAGAAGTTTGAATGATTGTTTTTTGTGTTTTTTAGAGGAGAAGTGTTTTTGAATTGGTTTGCAATTCGTATCGCACTAGAGACTATGACTTAGGAGTGAATGCATCACATATCACCTAAAGGGTGCTACACTAAACACTCAAGCCATTGAAGGGAGACCCTTCAAAAACCATTTCCCAAATAGCTTAAGGCTCGTAACACACAATACTCATTAACCTTTATTAGATGTTTTGGATTGTTTAGGAGATGAGAAGAGAAAGACGCACTAAAGGGGGACTAACTCGAACCTAAAGTTGTCATGCAATGGTGGTCCTATGATTGAGATAAAGGGAAGCTACCTAATGTTAACATACATGGTTAAGGTCCTAATGTCTATCATAATCAATCTTGAACAAGAAAGATTAGAGGTCCTAAGGGAAATGAGACAAACGAGGAAACAAAAGCAACATAACATGTGAGAATGCAAACATGGAATGAGGGAGGAAATTAGTATGGGGAAGTAGCCTCCACATGCTCATCTCAACCTCAAACAACAATATGATATATGCAAGAAAATAATGGAAAAGGAAATGCACCAATGAAAACAAGCACGTGCTCCAAAATGGGATGAAATGGCCTAAACCAAACAACATCAACCATAAGGCACAAAAATTAAGCACAAATGAAAGGAAAATAAGTCCTAATAAAAAGTGAGGATGGGAGATCATGTGAGGACAACAAGGAACTCACAATAGACACTCAACCATCGGCATCACCAACCAAAACAAAGAAGCACAAAGAAAACACCAAGATATGTCCTCAAGGATTCCACCACTTTAGGTATGCTTCAAGTTCCTCCAAAGGAGGGACTAAGCCACCTTAAATGACACTCCTATGTCATTGGACAGTAAGGGACATGAAATACAAGTTCTCAAAAGAAAAAGGCAAGTAAACCACAAGGAAATGCAAGCATGTTTCAATATGAAACCCTAATTAGAAACTCAAAAGTAAACCCACAAAAGAACAAGCTAAACACAATATAATGACCTAACAATGAGCAAGAATCATCCTTAACATGTTAGCAACATGAAACAATAGGCATTGAGAGCTTAAGGGATCCAAAATTGTCATATCCAAGTCAAACTAGGTCAAGATGTATGCGTGGACCTCCCTTTGAGTAACTTGACTTGCAAGTTACTCTAAAAATAGGAAAATGATTCAAAAATTAATAAATAAAATGCTAGAAGCTCATAAACATGTTGGCAATCAGAGGCCAAAAGAACTCAATCAAGGTCACTTTACAACATCACCATAGAAATTGATTCACAAGGGTGCTCCATTATGAAGGAGGATTGTTTAGGGTCAAATGAAATGCATCAAAAGTCAACTCAAAAGTCCACAAGTCAGGGGCAAAATGGTCCTAAAAAATTCTTCAACTCATCATTGATATGAGGATTAAACCTTATTCATTGGAGCCAAAGGAAATGAGAGAAATAAATTCAAGAACCCTACCGGGAGGTCCGTCGCCGCGGGTTCAACAACCCCAACCCGGATTTCTCGTTTTTGCACCGTTTTTTACGTTTTTATACCAAAATCACACTACTCGTCGCAAGGATCATTAATATGCCATTAGTTCTTACAAATAAGGCTTAAATAAAGAGAAACGAAAGGAAGAAGAAAATGAGCAAAAACAAAAATTTTCACAAATGGAAACCAAATGATAATAATAATGATCTATGATATACAAGGATGAATAATATGCAAAAATGGCATGAAATAGAAACTTAAATCATGAGATATTTTGAAAAGTTAGTAACCTCAAAAAAGTTTCAACAATGGTTCAATGTGCAACCAAAGCTTAAAAGAAACTATCCAGAAATGTTTTAAATCACTCAAGGAAGGTGTTTGGATGTTTAAAAGTGGTTGAAACTCAAGGAAAATAAAAAAAATGAAAATCACTTTTCTCTCACTTTTTCTCAAGTTTTCTTCCTCTTTCTCTCACCAAAATTCTGTTATGAAGCTTTGTACATGTTGCTGGGATTATGTATGATGGATTTAGGTCAAAAGGAAGCCCAATGGAAGCTCATAAAGCCCAAAAACAAATTTGAATTTTCCCCATTTTTTTGGCTTTTGAGGTACAGGAAAATGCACTCTCTAGGCTGTCAAAGAGGCATGGCTCACTTGTACTATGTTCATGTTGATCCACCAAATGAGATTTGCTCCTTAATTTTGCTTTATGGTGGTTTTTTGAAATGTTACTTATCATTGAAGAAAGCTTGAAAATGGCCATTAATTTGAGTTCAAATTCCAAATCAAAAAGTGGCATTGTGTTTGAAATGTTATTGACACTCAAAAAATTCACAAAGTTGATTCAAAAAGTTTCCAAATGAATTAATTGTGAATTTCCATTTTTAAAGCCTTTTTCCATGAAAATTTCTCTAGGCATTCTTCAATCCAAGCCAAATCCTTGATACCTTGATGTTTGACAATTCAAATGACCCCATTTGGAGCAACTTTTATGTTGGAAAGATTTTCATTTGAAGTGTGCAAAGTGGTGAAATGGACCTATAATGAAAATAGCCTATAATCTTACTTTCCCAAAATACCCCTGCCTTGCAAGCCTCATAACTTGAGTTCTGCAAATCAGATGAAACACTTATAGTACTTTTTGGAAAGCTAAGACCATGACCTACAACTTTCATGCTTGCCAAAAGTTGAGGAGAAACATCCTTCTAGGTCAAAAATGGCTTGGAAGTTGGTTGACCTTTGTTGACCAAAATCACATCCCTCTGACGACCTGTAACTTATCTGGATCATAACTGGAGTTCTATAGGTCCAACAAAGGACTTCTAGTACTCAAATTAAAGCTAAGAACATGCTATACAAGTTCCATGTTGGCTAAAGGTTGAGACGAGACTTGTGTCTTGAGATATGTGGTCATGAAGTTAGGCACTGAATAGGGGATTTTACACTGAGGAAGCTTAGAAACCCTAGCTCAGTAACTTCTCACACTCTTGATTCTTGATGAATTAATATTGAAATGTCATCTCATATGTTTCAACACAATATTCCATGACATAAAGACTTGGAATTGAGTCTTAATCTCCTTCAGTTTCACAGTTGACTTTAGGTTGACCAGATTAAAATCCTAATTGCACCAGCTTCCACTGTGGCCATTAGCACTTGGCATAAAAACTTAGATGAGCTCCATAGTAACCCTCAAGGCCTCCAATGAGCTTCAATGGCAAAATCCATCCATAAACATGGACTTGTGGTCTTCAGATGACCTTCAAATGGCCTCCTAGACAAGAGGTGAACCACATACACTTATCTGTTCTCAAAGGGCTTTGTCCCTTTTCTGATGATGATAACCATTTAATAATTTGAATAAGACCTCTTGATTAGGCTTAGAACCCTTATCAAACTCCTCTTGTCAAATATACATCTCTTGATCCCCTGTAAATGCAAAATGCTATGCAATGCAATATGCTAGAACAATGAAATGAAACATAAACCAAGTAAAGAAAAGATTGGGCAAATTTTGGGGTACAACAGCTGCCTCTATTCAAGTGACTTATACCTGAATGGATGAAAAGCGAATGACTTTCAAAAAATCAAGGTAAAAGACGGTTGAATACCCAAAGGACCCGGAAATTTTCCAACCATACTGCAAACAAAAATCTCCGGTGATAACCGAATTAAAGAATATCCTGACTACACCGTCAGGCACCAGAATTAGTTGAATAAAAAATCTGACATCACCGCCAGGAAATCAAAGATGACACAAGTCTGACATCACCTCCAGGAAACCAAAAGATAGAAATAATTCCGACACCACCGCCAGCAAATCAAAGGTCTAACTTCGTCGTCGGAGAACAAACATCTAACTTCGTCGTTAGAGAACAAATATCTGATCTTGCCATGAGAAAACTAAACACCTGATCTCGTCATCAGAACAACAGACATCTAACTTCACCGTCAGAGAACAAACAATCTGATCTCGCCATCAGAAAACTAACATCTAACTTCACCGTCATAAAACCAACGTCTGACTTCGTCATCAGAGAACCAAATATTTGACCTCGCCATAAGAGAACCAACGTTTGACTTCGCCATAAGAGAACCAACGTTTGACTTCGCCATAAGAGAACCAACGTCTAACTTTTCCGTTAGAGAACAAACATCTGATCTCGCCATCAGAACAATAAACATCTAACTTCACCGTCAGAGAATAAACAATCTGATCTCTCCATCAGAAAACGAACATCTGATCTCGCCATCAGAAAACCAAACATCTGATTTTGCCATCAGAACAATAGACATCTAACTTCACCGTCAGAACACAACAATCTAACTTCGTCGTCAGAGAACAATATCTAACTTCGCCGTTAGAGAACAAACATCTAACTTCATCGTCAGAGAAACAATATCTAACTTCGCCGTCAGAGAATAAACAATCTGATATCGCCATCAAAAAACGAACATCTGATCTCGCCATCAGAAAACCAAACATCTGATTTCGCCATCAGAACAATAGACATCTAACTTCACCGTCAGAAAACAACAATCTAACTTCATCGTCAGAGAACAATATCTAACTTCGCCGTTAGAAAACAACCATCTAACTTCGTCGTCAGAGAACCAAACATCCGACCTCACCATCAGAACAAAAGACATCTAACTTCACCGTCAGAAAACAACAATCTAACTTCGCCGTCAGAAAATGACAATCTAACTTCGCCGTCAGAGAACTAACAATCTGATCTTGCCAGCAGAAAAAACAGACATCTAACTTCGCCGTCAAAGAAACAACAATCTAACTTCACCGTCAGAAAATCGAAACATTTGGAGGAAAGAGCTTCACAAATGCAGTCCGCATGGGCAGAGATGACAATCTTCTGTAGAGTATACCTGAAAGCAAAGAGGTAACAACCTGGTTTATGTTTCAGAATGCATATGTTTGAAAATGGCGTAATGCTTCATACGAAATGAAAATGCTGCACGTCTGGGTAGATGCTATGTACGCATGCAGATGCAACGAAATCACTCTAGCAAAATAAATGCTAAAGAGAGGGAGTCCATTCCGTTGGGGGAAAGGACTAGAGATGTCTAGTGCAAACAGACTCGTACTGGGGATGCAAACCCTAGATTCACTCCACTGTTGGGGAATAATTCTACATCCACTCCTTAGGAATGACCCTACTCTGTCGGAGATAAACTTTCATATGTACTTAACATCTCGACCTGTTGGGGGGATCGACTCGACTGGAGACCTCAGTCTGCCATCTTGATTTGTATGGGGAGTAAGCATGCACATGTACTCCGCGGGGATTAGAAATGTGGGTCGACCAACTGCTAGGGATAACCGTACACCTACGCACGCACCACCATGCTGGGGCGAAGAAACCACTTTTAATTGCTGGGGAACAAACTCTGGCTGGGGAGAACAGTTCCATCCGTAGCTTTTTAGAGAGATGCCCCAAGGGTAACAAACCTGCAAGGGCAAACAAGATACTACACAACAAAGGTTACCTTGGTCATCATCCGTGACGTTGTTCAGTTAAATTCAAGTTTTAACAGTTATTGGCCGAGGCCAGCAAGTTTATGTAAGTGCAAAATCATCAAAAACATCGGGCGTTTTCACAAACAAATGCAAAAGTTGAAACAAAATACACAAAGATTTTCTGAATAGTATGTTTTTATTGATAAACGGCCTGAAAATAGGCAATTTTACAAAGGATGCAAGTCCTGAAATGAGAAAGTTGCGTAAAGATAAAATAAGAAATGCAAAAAGATTCACAAAAATGTCGGCAATGTGGTGCAGACAACCACCATTGGACGACTCATCTATGACTCGTATGACTTTGATGCTTTTCCAATGCTTCGTCTTCGGAAGAGATTAACTTGACTAGGACTCTTGGGTCCTCCCATAATCCACTATGATCATGATGTCGTGCGCAGATCGCAGTTGTTTGCTTTTCAAATCCCTAACTTTTGCCTGAATCGCCCTTGCGGGTTTTCGATTCACCGGGATACCCATTTTTGCCAAAGTCGCCTTTTCAGGTTTTCAACTTTGCGGGTTTACATCTTTTTATTTTTATCCCTAATTTTTGCCCGAACCTATCCTTTTATGGTTCGCCGGGATGCCCCATTTTTGCCTGGACTTTCTTTTTCTTTCCAGCGGGCCTCTTCAAGCAAAGTATTTTTTAACTGCGTCCGCATTCACAGGGGACGTGAAATCTTCACCGTCCATAGTTGAAAGTAATAAATCCCCTCTAGAGAAAACTTTTCTTAAAACGTACGAACCTTCGTAATTGGGAGCCCATTTGCCCCTGTGATCATTTTGTGGTGGGAGAATCCTTTTCAACACTAAATCACCTGCCTGAAAGCTTCAAGGACGTATCTTCTTATCGAAGGCTTTCTTCATTCTGCTTTGGTATAGACGACCGTATGCGATGGACGTCAACCTTTTCTCATCCATCAAACTGAGTTGATTCAACCTGTTTTTCACCCATTCTGCTTCATCTAGTTTGACGTCGGCAAAAACTCTCAAAGAAGGTATCTCGACTTCCAGTGGCAGGACAACTTCCATACCATATACCAATGAGAAGGGAGTTTCCCCAGTTGAAGTACGCACCGAGGTGCGATATCCATGTAAAGCAAAGGGAAACATCTCATGCCAATCTTTATAGGTCACAACCATCTTCTGTACTATCTTCTTGATATTTTTGTTGGCCGCCTCGACCGCGCCATTCATCTTCGGACGATAGGGAGAAGAGTTATGATGCTCAATCTTGAAATTCTGGCATAGCTCTTTCATCATCTTGTTATTCAGATTGGACCCATTATCAGTAATGATCCTTCCAGGTATTCCGCATCGGCAGATGATGTCCATTTGGATGAACCGGGCTACAACTTGCTTAGTGACATTGGCATAAGAAGCTGCTTCGACCCATTTGGTGAAATAGTCGATGGCCACTAGGATGAAACGATGTCCATTGGACGCAGTAGGCTCAATCTTTCCAATCATATCAACGCCCCACATAGAAAAGGGCCATGGAGAAGACATGACATTCAAAGGACAAGGTGGCACATGAATCTTGTCGGCATAAATTTGACACTTATGGCATTTCTTTGCGAATTTGAAACAGTCTGACTCCATCGCGAGCCAATAATACCCAGCTCGCAATATCTTTCGAGACATGGCATGTCCGCCTGCATGCATACCAAAAGTACCCTCGTGGACTTCCTCCATAAGCAAGTTTGCTTCTTTTTCATCCACACACCTCATCAGCACTAAATCATGATTTCTTCTATAAAGCACACCATCCTAATTCAGATAAAAATTGCCAGACAATCTCCTTAGAGTCTTCTTATCGCGACTAGATGCCCCAATCGGATACTCCTGGTTCTTAAGGAAATTCTGGATGTCGAAATACCACGGCTTGCCATCGGAGGCTTCCTCAATGGCGAATATGAAAGCGGGTCTATCAAGTCGGGAGATAACTATTCTGGGAGCTTCATTCCAAAAATTAACTTTGTACATCGAAGACAGCGTTGCCAGAGCGTCTGCCATCTGATTTTCTGCTCGCGGCACATGATGAAGTTTCACCTTGTCGAAGAAAGGTAATAACCTCCTTGCATAGTTCATGTAAGGAATCAAATTAGGTTGACGAGTTTCCCACTCTCCTTCGATTTGATTCACAACTAGCGTTGAATCGCCATATACATCGAGATTCTTGATCCTCAAATCAATAGCTTCTTCGAGACCCATGATACACGCTTCATACTCAGCCTCATTATTGGTGACCGGAAACGTCAATCTGGCAGTGAATGGGATGTGAGACCCATGGGGTGTTGTAATGATTGCCCCAATTTCGCTTCCATATGAATTGAATGCACCGTCAAATATCAACTTCCATTGGGAGCCAAGTTCAGGACCTTCATCTGGTAACGGTTCATCACAATCTTTCATCTTGAGGAACATAATGTCTTCGTCAGGAAAATCAAACTTCATCGGCTGATAGTCTTTGATAGGATGTTCGGCAAGGTACTCTGATAGAACGCTTCCTTTGATGGCCTTCTGAGAAACATATTGAATGTCATACTCTGTCAGTACCATTTGCCATCTGGTAATTCTTCCTGAGAGTGCTTGCTTTTCAAAGACATACTTGATCGGATCCATCTTCGAAATCAGCATGGTTGTATGGTTAAGCATGTACTGTCTTAAACGTTTGACGGCCCAAGCGAGTGCACAACACGTTTTCTCGAGCATTGAGTAACGGGACTCACAATCTGTGAACATTTTACTCAGATAATAAATAGCATGCTCTTTTCTTCTAGTCTCGTCGTGTTGACCGAGGACACAACCCATACTGTTCTCAAGAACCGTTAAGTACATAATCAAAGGTCTTCCAGCCACTTGAGGTATCAGTATTGGAGGTTCTTGCAAATACTCTTTTATTTTCTCAAACGCGTTCTGACAATTCTCATTCCAAACGACCGCCTGATCTTTCTTTAATAATTTAAACAATGGTTCACAAGTGGCTGTGAGGTGAGATATGAACCGAGCAATGTAGTTCAATCTACCTAAGAAACCACGAACTTGTTTCTCGGTCTTCGGTGCTGGCATTTCTTGAATTGCCTTGATCTTCGTGGGATCAACCTCAATACCTTTCTCACTGACAATAAACCCTAATAACTTTCCTGATCGTACGCTGAACGTACACTTGTTTGGATTCAGCCTCAGTTTGAACTTTCTCAATCTCTCGAACAACTTTAGAAGATTCACCAGATGCTCCTCTTCTGTCTGGGACTTTGCAATCATATCGTCGACATAAACCTCAATCTCATTATGAATCATGTCGTGAAAGAGGGTCACCATTGCTCGTTGATAAGTTGCCCCTGCGTTCTTCAAACTAAAAGGCATCACCTTATAGCAAAACATCCCCCAAGGTGTGATAAAAGTCGTTTTCTCCATATCCTCTGGCGCCATCTTAATTTTATTGTACCCGGAAAAACCATCCATGAAATAAAACACTGAATATTGCGCGGTGTTATCAACGAGCACGTCAATATGGGGGAACAGGAAATCATCTTTTGGGCTTGCTCTATTCAGGTCCCTATAATCAACACACATCCTGACCTTGCCGTCTTTCTTAGGCATAGGTACGATGTTGGCGACCCACGGAGGGTAGTTTGTCACGGCAAGAAATCCGGCGTCTAATTGCTTTTGAAATTCCTCCTTGATCTTCACTGCCATATCAGGCCTGGTTCTTCTCAATTTTTGTTTAACAGGATGACAACCTTCTCGAAGAGGCAGGTAATGGACCACAATATCTGTGTCGAGTCCAGGCATATCTTCATATGACCAAGCAAAAATATCTTTATACTCTTGGAGTAACTCAATCAGTCTCTGCTTGACATCATTTTGTAGCGCAGCCCCTATTCTGACTTCCTTCTTATCCTCCTCAGTTCCTAGATTGATGACTTCAACTTCCTCCTGATGAGGCAGAATGACCTTCTCTTCTTGTCTCAACAACCTAGCAAGCTCCTCGGGTAGGTCTTCGTCTTCGTCAATCTCTCCCTCTGCTTGAAAGATCAGATTGTCAAAGTCACAACAAGTCATAGACGAGTCTGAGTCGATGGCATCTGAAATGTGTAACTTGCAATGATGATGATTTTATGCTTAAATGATATGCAAACAAAATAAACACAGACCACATTGCCATTTTATTGTTAGAAAACAAAAAGAAGAGAAACAAGGATCACAAAATTTGAATGATAAAAACGCCCTTTGGATTAATGATGAAAATATTGTTCAAACATAAGCAAGCAGGCCCTGAATAGAATACCGCCATGCTCCGGGTAGAACATGGGGTTTACACAAAAAACTGATAAACACAATCATTACTGTTCACGTGTCACTTGGACAAATTCCTCGATGGACCAATTGCATAGCTTCTGTCCCTGAATGCTCGGCTTGATCCATGCGTCCATGTCACAATCACTATCTCCTTCTTCATTGTCAGATACAGCATTGATCCTTTCGAAATTGACTCCTCCCGGAGTAAACACAACTGGTCCCTTGAACCTTGACGCGCTTTGCGAGAACGAAGAATACTGACGATATCCTAAGCCAAACTTGTCTTGCTTGTTGGGGATATCCAGCACTTGACCCCAACCTTGGGTTGCCCCTGCTTGAACTGCCGCCTGAGCCCCTTTGAATGAAGACATGGCCACTACTGGTTCTTTGATTATGGCGGGAGACTTATCTTTAATCTGAACCCCTTCGAAAGCCTGACACAAAGTCTCGTGAATCTCGCCATCCACTTCGACATACTTGAAAGATGACAGGTGACTGATCATTATGTCCTCCTCCCCACAGACGGTCACAACACTGCCCCCAACCATATACTTTACCTTTTGATGCAATGTGGAAGTAACGGCGCCAGCAGAATGTATCCATGGACAACCTAGCAGACAGCTGTAAGCAGGCTGAATATCCATGATGTAAAATACCGCCTCAAACACCTCTGGTCCCACTTGGATAGGCAGCATTATTTCTCCAAAAACAGATCTTCGAGTTCCATCAAAAGCTCGCACAACCAAGTCACTTGGTGTGCAGTAAAGACCCTGATGATCTATCTTCATTAAAGCTTTCTTGGGAAGCAAATTCAAGGACGAACCTGTGTCAACTAGGACATGTGACATTACAGTTCCTCGACACTCCAATGAAATATGTAACGCCAGGTTGTGCTTCCTGCCCTTTGGCGTTAAGTCCAAATCGGTAAATCCCAGACCGTTTCCTGCGTTTACATGTGCCACAACTCCTTCGAGTTGATTAACCGATATTTCATGTGGCACGTAAGCAGTGCTTAAAACCTTCAATAACGCATTTCGATGCGCTTCTGAACACATTAGCAATGATAGTATGGAGATCTTAGAAGGAGTTTGTTGCAGATGATCGACTATCTTGTAGTCGCTTTTTCTAATCAACTTCATGAACTATTCCATATCCTTTGCTAGAGATTCCTTCCCCACCACTTGAGGAGTTTCTTCTACCAACTTGCCTTTTTCCTTTATCAGCTTTCTCCACCACCATCTCGGGCGGTGCAAAGATTCTACCACTTCTCGTAATCCCTCCAGATCCAACAAGATTATCAACTGAATCAACAGGTAGGCTTTCCAGTTCTACCTTCTGCCCGCTACAGTATACCTCGGCTCCATAATTCCATGGGATAGCCTTAGTACTTTCATATGGCACAGGGCCTGCCTTAGTGATAGTGATGGTAGGTGGCCTTGGAGGCACTGGAATAATAATTGTTTTGTATGGGATTGAAATTGTTGCGACTTCATCTTACTCTTCAACAGTTACCTCAACAGGCTTCTTCTCTGCATTTCGGTCAAATTGCAAGGTTCCTTCATCCATCATGCTTTGGATACATCTTCTCAAATCTTCACACCCCTCGGGATGGCTTAAACAATTGTCACACCCTTCATTGCATCCTGGGAACACTCCCCCCTTCAACAATTTCTCCTTCACAAAGCTTAAAGGCGTTTTTAGCTCATTCACGTCAGCTACCAGATCCAACCCTTCCTCAATCAGAACAGCATCAACCCCAGCCGACCCGTGATTTGGCATAGGGTTTTTCTCCATATTTGGCGCATCATGTGAAAAGTCTACTGCTTTACTATCGATCAAATCTTGCAGCTTATTTTTGAAAGCTTTGCAGTTGTGAATGGTATGGCCGGGTGCCCCAGAGTGGAACTCACATCGTGCATTCATATCAAAGTCGGACGGTGGTGTTCCTGTTAAAGGGGCCATAGCCCCTCTTTTGAACCAACTGCAATTGCAACAATGCTTGAAGTACTTGAGAATATGGCATTGGCGGCGGGTCAAACACTCTCTCGGTCATCCTGGGCCTTGCTGGGTACCTTCTATACCCTTGTTGATTCTGTTGAGGTGGCTGCTGTTGCCGTTGTTGTTGTTGTTGTGGTAGTTGTTGTTGCCGTGGTTGCTGTTGTGGTTGCCGTGGTATGGGGATCGTAACACTTGCGACCTGTTGTTGATATTGGCTGTGAGGCTGATTCCTCCATCTTCCTTGGAAGCCCGACACCGAGTTGGTTTCTCCTTCACGCCTTCTATTGCCAAAGACCTTCTTTCCTCCTCCTCTAGTTGAGGATCCTTCGCCCGCCTGAATCTTCCCAATTTTAATGCCGTTCTCAATGCGTTCTCCTATAAGTATCATGTCGGAGAAACTGCCGGTCATACAGTTGAGCAACTTCTCATAATACATACCAGAGAAAGTGCCCATGAAAAGATCCATCAGCTCACGTTCCACCATCGGTGGCTGCACCCTAGCTGCAAGCTCCCGCCACCTTTGGGCATACTCTTTAAAGCACTCGCTACTTTTCTGGGAAATATTTTGAAGCTGGACCCTGTTGGGAGCAAGGTCACTATTATATTTGTAGTGCTTCACGAAAGGCTCTGCCAAGCTTTTCCAACTATTGACCTGAGCAGGTTCCAACCCCATGTACCATTCGAGTGACGCTCCACACAAACTGTCCTGAAAGAAATGCATTAGCATCTTCTCATCACTTGAATATACCGACATTCTCCGATAGTATGACCGCACATGAACCCTTGGGCAGGTGCTCCCTTTATATTTGTCAAAAGTTAGAGCCTTGAATTTGTGTGGCACTCTCAAGTCAGGCACCAACCCTAGATTAGCCATATCTAACCCCATAGAGTTTTGATTGGTAAAGTTCTTCATTTGTTCCTCCAACAATTTAAACCTTCGATCAGCTTCTGCGGGCATCTCAACACCCATACCCTGCATAGAAAATACATCGTCTTGATGATCTTCATTCCAGCGATGGTCTCCATTGTTACAATCAGCATAATAAGCATTCCGATTAATTACAGGGCCATACCCATTGTTTCCAAGACCGTTGTTGATATTACCTGGACCAAATCCCACGTTGTAGGCACCAATACCAACGCCATTATTGCTAGTGTTACCGAAACCATTGTTACCCAATCCAACGTTCGCGGCGACATTGCCGAAACCAGTATTTCCAATCCCTGTATTTCCATTGCCTCCACCAACATTTCCATTGGTTTCGACGTTTCCATTACCGTTTCCCGTCACGTTCCCATTCCCAGTACCATTACCAGTGCCATTCCCGCCAGCATTGGGGATGACCACTGGTATACCATTATTAGCATTCAGATTCTCAAAAAGAGGTGGGTTGGTAGGTATGCCACCATGTAAAACCCCATCATTGTCAACTCGCGCAATCAAGGGTTACACCAATGTCTGAAGCTGATCCTGCCCCTTGGCGACGTTTTGCATGACTTCCATAAATTGAGTCATCCTGTCCTTCATCTCTTGCATCTCAATCTGCATTTGCTCTTGCATTTGTTCCATGACCCTCCTCTGATTTGCTCTAGTCGCGTACCGGTGAGTTGTTCTATAAGCAATCCTGGAGCACACTAAAAATAAACAGGAGATAAGAAAACAGTTCCGATGCACCTGCAATGCAAAAAAAATGCTAAAATGCAGACATGTAAATATGCGCCAGGGAGATTTCCCCCCTCGATTCTAGTTTTTAGAAGAAACATCAATGATAAAGAAAAGCACTCTAGACAAGCGAACCGAATGATAACTCTTCATATAATAACAAGCCAACAGGCAGTCTGCATACACATCGACTGAGTAGAAGTAGGAATGACCTCAACCAACAAGCTGGCGATGGTCAATACATATACGAAACAAACAAGATACAAAGAAAGACAGTCAAGCTGGACGACGAGTCCGGAAATCCACAAGCAACTTCACTGTCTCAGGATGACCAGGTCTGGCGAGTAAGCCATGTACGAGTTGCTCCCTCTGACTGATGACGGACTGTAAACCCTCAACATGCTCCTCACAAGATCCTCTTCCAAAGCATGCATCAAACTTGCACCTCTTGGAATCAACTTTCAACTTGCACTGCTTTAATTCTAAAATGACTTCGTTCAACCTGTTTTGCATATCACGCCTGAGGGATCCCTCCATTGCAATCTTCTCATCCTTGGTATTAAGCTGTTTCTTCAACTGACCGATCTGTTGTCTAAGCTTGTCCTCGCGCTCTTTGTTGTTAGTGAGCGTATTATTCCACAATGAGTCATCCCTAGAGAGCTCTAAGTAAGCTTTTTTCAAATTCTCCTTCTTGGTAGCAAGCACCTTATAGACGGAGTTCAAATCCTGGTCTGCACGTTCCCGATCCTTGGTCTGCTTCATCAGGTCTGTACCTAGTTTGTTGACAAGTGCAGTTTGCCTTTTGAAAGAATGAACAGCCTCAATCCTCTCGCTTCGGACTTGAAAGATTTCTTTCTCTAATTCTTCGTTGACTCTCTTCAACTCTTCTTTCTCACGCAACAGTTGGTTGTACTTCTGAATATCCACAGTAGTGGGCTCTTCAATAGGATGCAAAGGTGCCGCTGAAGGAAATGGCATTAGAAAATTAGTAGCTCTATCTTTGATCCATACCACGTAAGGGTCATAAGCTTGATTGTTGTTCTTTCCTAACAATATCTTACCTCGCTTGTGAACGTTACACCATGCATACTCCAACCTAACCAACATGTCAGCTTCCAGCAAGCCTGTGAGATACAGAGATTCATGTATCTCTTCTTCTTCAGGAGGACTCTTCAAGGCGTATCCAAGCTGTCTAATCAACAAAGAAGGGTTATAGTTAATACAACCCTTCCTTCCGACCAACGGGACGTTCGGAAAACCTCTGCAGCTATAGATGATCTCAGTGCCAAGTATATCATGATCAAACCACACAATATTCTTCGCAGATAAACCCATCAACCTCACAGACCATTCTGAGGTGCTTGCAGTAGTAACAAAAGGACCTGTTTTCGGAAGGTGACCGAGGAACCACATATACAACAGGGGTACACAGCAAGACACGTTCTTACCCCTCCGCTTCTCGTTCTTGTAATGGATAGAGTGATAAACATCTCCCAATAAAGTAGGCACTGGATTCTCCGAAGCAAGGATAAAGAAAGCATCTGAATCCACAAAGTCTGGCAAATTTGGAAACAAGATAATACCATAAATGCATAGGGCCAGAATGGCGTTGAACACAATCCAATAACCGTCTTTTACGAACTGTAGAGCTTTGTCAACTAGAAATGGTAGAGGAAACCCATATGCTCCATTTAGCTTAGTCAATCTTCCTGATAACTCTGAGACGTCAAGATTTAGAACTGCAGCAAGTCTAGCTAGATCAGGCTCATCATCGTCATGGTAAAAGGGCATCTGATCCAATATGGGAACTCCTAGCAATACAGAATACTCTTCCAAAGTTGGCGCTAGAACGTAATCAGGGAAAACAAAACATCTCAACTGAGGGTCGTAAAACTGTAGAAGAGTGTATAAACCATTCAACTCAAACACCGAAGGTCTGCGTACCACACTGAGTAACTTCCCATAAGATTCTTTGAATTCTGCTCCCACTTTCTGATTTGTTGACGCAATCAATCTCAACAAGGAACTGATATCAGGAGAAGGGAATTTGTATGCAACTGTCTTCTTTAGATGTTCCATGTCAAGGAAGGAATAAGATCACTAGAATCGGGGAGGAAAAAAATACACCTACAACATAGATACACGTTAATGAAATGCAAATGAAAATGTAAAATGCATATGCAACAGGGGATCAAGATTGATGTGCTGTAGTTTGAGACGAAAGGAGCTTCGCTTTAGACATAACCGAACACTGTCATTGGGACCTCCTCGATATCAAGAATACAAATCCAAACTGTAAAGAACTGGGTAGTCTGAAAGCTAGAGTTTTCCTGCATCCCCATCCCTCTCACAGGTAAGGACTTATCCACTGACAAGGTTTGGCATCCTATGCATTCATCAGTGTCACAGACTTTCTAGAAATGATGATACGGGTACCAGGGAAGGTGTGGCATCATCATCTCTTGAAGCGGCCTCACTTAGCTGAATCCCAAATGATCGGTTCCCAGAGTCGACAATCCTCAGGTTCAAAATTCCTTTGAGCCCAAAGGGCCAGAAAGAAAATCGTCAAAGAGAATCTCGTCTGAGCGCGAATTTCATGGCTAGCTGGTGCATGCAAAGCATACAAGCTCACCACTAATCTCCGCTTCTAATTCTAAGTCTATACTCAAGCATAGGTCTGGCTTATCTCTCAATGAATCAAGTCCCTCCCTACAACATAGCAATAAATGATATCATGCGGGAAATAAATGCGGGAAAGTAAATGCAGAAAGATAAAGCACATATGTACAACACCCAAAAAAGAAAAATAAACAAGCGCTAGGATTGACTCGCATAGGGGTTGTTCCTGTCCCCAGCAGAGTCGCCAGCTATCGCTACCTCGAAAATCGAAGGCCGACTGTGACAGAAGAGTCGCCATTGTGCATTATTTATCCCAAGAGAGGGAAAGGAAACGCTCAGAGAAAACCTAATGAAAATAGGGATAAGAATGGTCATCTCAACCAAATCTCGGGTTCGGGAGTCGGTTACGCAAGGGGAAGGTGTTAGCACCCCTCACGTCCGTCGTACTCGACGGGATCCACGCTTGTTGTCTATCTAAAAGGGTGTTTTAAACTATCTAACTACAGGCTTAAGGACAAAAGGAAAATAAGTGACTCGGCAAAGCAACGACGCTTTGTGCCTACGTATCTCATTTGAAATGAGAAGTCAGAGTCAACGTAGTTCGCCTAACTACGGGTAAAAAGGGAGAAATGTTGCTCGCCAAGACATCGCGTCTTGTGCCTACGTACTCTCAACAACTATGAGAGATCAGAGCGAACGTAGTTCGGGGTAACGGGGAACACAAGTTTGTTCAACAATTTTAAGCGAGTAATGTTAACAGTCAGTTCTAGCAGTTTGGTGTACGCAGCTCGACCTTTGGAGACTTAGGCGTTACCATTTGCGGTAGAACTAAGGGTTAACAACACTCTTGTTATGAAAAAGATTTCTCAAAGGATTAAAGTCCCCAAGGGCAAAGAGAAGTTTGAATGATTGTTTTTTGTGTTTTTTAGAGGAGAAGTGTTTTTGAATTGGTTTGCAATTCGTATCACACTAGAGACTATGACTTAGGAGTGAATGCATCGCATATCACCCAAAGGGTGCTACACTAAACACTCAAGCCATTGAAGGGATACCCTTCAACAACCATTTCCCAAATAGCTTAAGGCTCGTAACGCACAATACTCATTAACCTTTATTAGATGTTTTGGATTGTTTAGGAGATGAGAAGAGAAAGACACACTAAAGGGGGACTAACTCGAACCTAAAGTTGTCATGCAATGGTAGTCCTATGATTGAGATAAAGGGAAGCTACCTAATGTTAACATACATGGTTAAGGTCCTAATGTCTATCATAATCAATCTTGAACAAGAAAGATTAGAGGTCCTAAGGGAAATGAGACAAACGAGGAAACAAAAGCAACATAACATGTGAGAATGCAAACATGGAATGAGGGAGGAAATTAGTGTGGGGCAGTAGCCTCCACATGCTCATCTCAACCTCAAACAACAATATGATATATGCAAGAAAAGAATGGAAAAGGAAATGCACCAATGAAAACAAGCACGTGCGCCAAAATGGGATGAAATGGCCTAAACCAAACAACATCAACCATAAGGCACAAAAATTAAGCACAAATGAAAGGAAAATAAGTCCTAATACAAAGTGAGGATGGGAGATCATGTGAGGACAGCAAGGAACTCACAATAGACACTCAACCATGGGCATCACCAACCAAAACAAAGAAGCACAAAGGAAACACCAAGATATGTCCTCAAGGATTCCACCACTTTAGGTATGCTTCAAGTTCCTCCAAAGGAGGGACTAAGCCACCTTAAATGACACTCCTATGTCATTAGACAATAAGGGACATGAAATATAAGTTCTCAAAAGAAAAAGGCAAGTAAACCACAAGGAAATGCAAGCAAGTTCTCAAAGGATTGCAAGCATGTTTCAATATGAAACCCTAATTGGCAACTCAAAAGTAAACCCACAAAAGAACAAGCTAAACACAATATAATGACCTAACAATGAGCAAGAATCATCCTTAACATGTTAGCAACATGAAACAATAGGCATTGAGAGCTTAAGGGATCCAAAATTGTCATATCCAAGTCAAACTAGGTCAAGATGTATGTGTGAACCTCCCTTTTAGTAACTTGACTTGCAAGTTACTCTAAAAATAGGAAAATGATTCAAAAATTAATAAATAAAATGCTAGAAGCTCATAAACATGTTGGAAATCAGAGGCCAAAAGAACTCAATCAAGGTCACTTCACAACATCACCATAGAAATTGATTCACAAGGGTGCTCCATTGTGAAGGAGGATTGTTTAGGGTCAAATGAAATGCATCAAAAATCAACTCAAAAGTCCACAAGTCAGGGGCAAAATGGTCCTAAAAAATTCTTCAACTCATCATTGATATGAGGATTAAACCTTATTCATTGGAACCAAAGGAAATGAGAGAAATAAATTCAAGAACCCTACCGGGAGGTCCGGCCGCCGCGGGTTCAACAACCCCAACCCGGATTTCTCGTTTTTGCACCGTTTTTTATGTTTTTTATACTAAAATCACACTACTCGTCGCAAGGATCATTAATATGCCATTAGTTTTTACAAATAAGGCTTAAAAAAAGAGAAACGAAAGGAAGAAGAAAATGAGCAAAAACAAAAATGTTCACAAATGGAAACCAAATGATAATAATAATGATCTATGATATAGAAGGATGAATAATATGAAAAAATGGCATGAAATAGAAACTTAAACCATGAGATATTTTGAAAAGTTAGTAACCTTAAAAAAGCTTCAACAATGGTTCAATGTGCAACCAAAGCTTAAAAGAAACTATCCAGAAATGTTCTAAATCACTCAAGGAAGATGTTTGGATGTTTAAAAGTGGTTGAAACTCAAGGAAAATAAAAAAACGAAAATCACTTTTCTCTCACTTTTTCTCAAGTTTTCTTCCTCTTTCTCTCACCAAAATTCTGTTATGAAGCTTTGTACATGTTGCTGGAATTATGTATGATGAATTTAGGTCAAAAGGAAGCCCAATGGAAGCTCATAAAGCCCAAAAACAATTTTGAATTTTCCCCACTTTTTTGGCTTTTGAGGTACACGAAAATGCACTCTCTAGGCTGTCAAAGAGGCATGGTTCACTTGTACTATGTTCATATTGATCCACCAAATGAGATTTGCTCCTTAATTTTGCTTTATGGTGGTTTTTTGAAATGTTACTTATCATTGAAGAAAGCTTGAAAATGGCCATTAATTTGAGTTCAAATTCCAAATCAAAAAGTGGCATTGTGTTTGAAATGTTATTGGCACTCAAAAAATGCACAAAGTTGATTCAAAAAGTTTCCAAATGAATTAATTGTGAATTTCCATTTTTAAAGCCTTATTCCATGAATATTTCTCTAGGCATTCTTCAATCCAAGCCAAATCCTTGATACCTTGATCTTTGACAATGCAAATGACCCCATTTGGGGCAACTTTGATGTTGGAAAGATTTTCATTTGAAGTGTGCAAAGTGGTGAAATGGACCTATAATGAAAATAGCCTATAATCTTACTTTCCCAAAATACCCCTGTCTTGCAAGCCTCATAACTTGAGTTCTGCAAATAAGATGAAATACTTCTAGTACTTTTTTGAAAGCTAAGACCATGACCTACAAATTTCATGTTGGCTAAAAGTTGAGGAGAAACATCCTTTTAGGTCAAAAATGGCTTTGAAGTTGGTTGACGTTTGTTGACCAAAATCACATCCCTCTAATGACCTGTAACTTGTCTGGATCATAACTGGAGTTCTATAGGTCCAACCAAGGACTTCTAGTACTCAAATTAAATCTAAGAACATGCTCTACAAGTTCCATGTTGGCAAAAGGTTGAGACGAGACTTGTGTCTTGAGATAGGTGGTCTTGAAGTTAGGCACTGAATATGGGATTTTACACTGAGGAAACTTAGAAACCCTAGCTCAGTAACTTCTCACACTCTTGATTCTTGATGAATTAATCTTGAAATGTCATATCATATGTTTCAAAATAACATTACATAATCATAAAGACTTGAAATTGAGTCTTAATCTCCTTCAGTTTCACAGTTGACTTAAGGTTGACCAGATAAAAATCCTATATGCACCAGCTTCCATTGTGGCCATTAGCACTTGTCATAAACACTTAGATGAGCTCCATAGTAACCCTCAAGGCCTCCAATGAGCTTCAATGGCAAACTCCATCCATAAACATGGACTTGTGGTCTTCAGATGACCTTCAAATGGTCTCCTAGACAGGAGGTGAACCACATACACTTATCTGTTCTCAAAGGGCTTTGTCCCTCTTCTGATGATGATAACTACTTGATAATTTGAATAAGACCTCTTGATTAGGCTTATAACCCTTGTCAAACTCCTCTTGTCAAATACACATCTCTTGATCCCCTGTAAATGCAAAATGCTATGCAATGCAATATGCTAGAACAATAAAATGAAACATAAACCAAGTAAAGAAAAGATTGGGCAAATTTTGGGGTACAACACTGGGTATATGGTGAAGCTCAACCTTATTGAAGAAAGTTGATAACCTTCTTGCATAATCACGATAAAGAATCAAATCAGGTTGACGTGTCTCCCGCTCCCCTTTAATCTGATTAATTACCAGAGCTGAATCTCCATATACATCAAGGATCTTGATTCTTAAATCAATAGCTTCTTCCAAGCCCATAATACTTGCTTCGTACTCAACCGCATTATTTGTGCAACTAAAAACCAACCTTGCAGTGTGTTGTACCCCAAAATTTGACCAACCTTTTCTTGTAACTTGGCTTATGTGTTCATATTCATTTCACATTTCATCTGCATACCATTTAGGTCGATCATTTCTTGCATCTTGCCCATGTTTTTAGACGGATTGAATTTATCAGGATTTTAGCCACTTTGCTCACGTTTCAGGCGATTCAAATTAATTCAAATGAGAAGTTCAGTGTCGAAATCGAGCGAAAGTCGCTCTCTTCTTGATGATTCAATCCGTGTTGATAATATTGGCACATCTCGGTGTTCGCCCGTTTTTTTTCCGTTTCTTTTTCCATGATATTTTGCATTTTTATTGCTATTTTCGACTTTAGATTTAATTATTTAGAAAATAGTTTAAATAGGATTTTAATATTGTTTTTTTAAAAATGGATAGAAATAGTTTTTAATGGATTTAGAATTTTAGAACTATATTTAAATAGTTTTTTAAAGTATAATAGTCTTAGAATTCATTTTTATTTTTTTTAGAATTAGCTTTTTTAGAAATAATATAGAATTTTATTTGTTAGATTTTTATTAAAATTAATAGGATTAATTTGATTTTATTATTAGATTAGCTTAGAATGGTTAATTAGTTTTTATATTTGTTAGAATTATTATTAGAATTTTAATTAATTAGGCTTTATTAATTTAGATTTGTTTTAGTGTTAACTAGGATTTACTTTATCTCATCATCAATATTATCATTAATCAAACAATCAGCAAAAATCACACAGCAGATGGACAGCACGTGTCTTGTATAAATGCATGTTCCTGTTCACTTTCTCCCACATTTTGGAACCCTAGCTGCAGCCACCATTATCGGTCTTCCTCCAACCAAACTGCATCGTGAATTTTTTCCAACCACAAGCATCGAAACCCACCACCGCAACAGTAACCTTGAATATCTTCAACCCCCTCTCAAACCCTTCGACCACTGTTCTTCAACCCATTCGACCTTCCATAATCATACTTCAACATGACTTTAATTTCAAAACAAACCTAACCCTAAACAGCCGCCTGTGCATACATCTTCATCATTCACCATCAATGGACCTTCATTCGCCCAGAACCACACTCAACCTCGTCGGAAACAAACCGAAAACCATCATCATCTTCGAAAAACCACTCAAACTCCACCAACTCCAAACCGTTCAACATCCATGACCAAACCCACACTCCAAAACTATAACAGTTCCACCATTTCCATCTTCAAACAACTTCATCACCATTCTCAAGCTCAAAAACTTTAAACCATTTCACCCTTTGAAGCCCATTTTCGAACCCTAACTTAGAAATAAAACCCAAAACAAACCCATTTCACCTCCGAAGCTTCTTATCTTCTCTACACCGTCCTCATGAAATCATTCACCAACTCAATATCTTTTTCTTCAACCTTCTGAAAACGGACACCCAAACACATTTCTTCAAAACGACCCTTTTGCCAAAACCATTTTTCTCTTCTTCAATCTTCAAACCACACCATAGCTGATTTCTCTTATCCTTCCCATAACTTCCTTCACAACCTTTAAAAAAAACCCATAAATCCACATATCCAGAAATATAAACAGAAGCTTAAATCCGAACCAGAGAAGTGGAAAGAAGAAGGATGGAGTGAAGGTGATTCGAAACAGGACGAGTTTTTTTGAGGGCGAGTGAGCGAGATTGAGACGAGATAGAAGACGGTCTTGTTTCCGCCTGATATCATTTTGAGTGTGTGTTCTTGTTTTTTTAAAAGAAAAAGAAATTAAAATGAATGTTTTTGACCTGCCCTCCGTTTTTTTTATTTCATAAAAATCTGTTAGTTTGATTTAGGGGCTTGTGGCCCGATTGTTTTTTTTACTACCTCATTGCACATTTTTGGAATGATGGGTTTATGACTAGGCCCAGATGATTTCCATGATTTGATAACCAACATACCATCACCGGATTTCACATACCTCCCTTGTTTTTTTGTTTTTTTTTTCAAAAAAATGCTTAATATTTTATTATGTAATATATATATATATATATATATATATATATATATATATATATATATATATATATATATATATATATATATATATATATATATATATATATATATATATATATATATATATATATATATATATATATATATATATATATATATATATATATATATATATATATATATATATATATATATATATATATATATATATATATATATATATATATATATATATATATATATATATATTAGTTAATATAATTATTTTTTTTCCTAAAAAACAGTTTTTAGTTAGTATATATGTATATTTTTGTAATTAGTTTTTATTGAGCTTCTTTATATTTATTTTAAATAGTTTTTAGATTTTATATATATACCTTCATTTTTATTTTCTTTTAGAGTTGAATTTTATTTCTCATTGCTTATTGGACATTTTGTTTCATTTTTATTTTTTGGTCGATGACGAGACCACAAAACCATCATCGGTCAAATTATTTATAGATGGAGGTTTGTCCGAGACCACCTTCTTTCTCTCCTCATTTCTTCCTCTTTCGATTTTATTTCGATTTCATCGATCTATAAAGTCTTTTATTCGTAAGCGTCGCGTATCGAAGTCGATAACCTTCTCGATTTCAAATCTATGGAAAATGACCATTTTGGTCATTTTCTTTACCTTGGGATTGTGATAGACTTACCTTCGATTAATCGACATAATATTTGCGATTAAGACGAGATCCCACCTTTTTGATCCATGCGACACGATTAAATCGGAGAATGATCCTCAATATCATTTCTCTATCTTGTCCTTAGCACGGATATCAATCACGCGACCTTATATAGTTTAACTTCCCTTATAAGTCGAACTACGATGGTTTAACGCCATATTGTGTCCCGATTTGATTCACCAACGTTGTCAAACCATCTTCAATAAGAGATTGAAGTTTCTCTTCGTATTGAATTAAAGAGAGAGGATTGAGTGTAGACTTCTTCATCTCCGAGTGTCTGGATACTCACTGTAAGGGGTGTGGTCTCGATACTCGTCTTTCAATACGAAGACGCTTGTATTCACAAACACCTTTTCTGAAGTTCTCTTTGTATTGAACTAAAGAGAGATGATTGAGTGTAGACTTCTTCCTCTCCGAGTTTCAGGATACTCACCGTAGAGTGTGTGGTCTCGATACTCGTCTTGAATACGAAGACGCTTGTATTCGTCACCCTTTTTCTCCTAAAAACCTCGGTCCCATACCGAATTCATTTTCAAAACATAATTCATAAGAGAATCAATTTTTATTTGTATTGAACTAAAGAGAGAGGATTGAGTGTAGACTTCTTCCTCTCCGAGTGTCAGGATGCTCACTATAGAGTGTGTGGTCTCGATACTCGTCTTTCAATACAAAGACACTTGTATTCGTCACCCTTTTTCTCCTAAAAACCTCGGTCCCATACCGAGTGCATTTTCAAAAATCTCTTCGATAAGAGAATGAAGTTATCTTTGTATTGAATTAAAGAGAGAGGATTGAGTGTAGACTTCTTCCTCTCCGAGTGTTAGGATGCTCACTGTAGTGTGGTTGGTCTTGATACTTGTCTTTCAATATAAAGACGTACTTCTTTTCGCAAACTTTTGTTCGCCACACTTTTTCTCATAAAACCTCGGTCCCGTACCGAGTGCATTTTCAAACTCTTTTTCACAACAAAACTTGAATGGTCGTGGAGTGGTTAGGCGTAGGCCTTCTCCTATCCCGAGTGCTTGACATTACCATAGGGTTCACTGTCGCAAAACACTTACCATTCAAAACCAAAAACATCTTTAATAAGAGAATGAGGTTCTTTTTGTATTGAATTAAAGAGAGATGATTGAGTGTAGAATTATTCCTCTTCAAGTGTCAGGATAATCACTGTAGTGTGTGTGGTCTCGATACTAGTCTTTCAATACCAAGACATAACTATATTCACCATACCTTTTCATAACAAAACTTTGAGATAAGGAATTGGGTACTAGCCGCAAGAGGGTTATTATCCGAGGATCTATTTCATCCCTAAAAACAACTCCCACAAATCAAATGTGACATCTTGCCTGGATAGGCGAAAACTATCTTTTCAAAAAGGATATGCTACGTCCGTTCTACCGCAAACAGGTAATGCCTAAGTCTCCAACGAGCGAGCAGTAATACACCTAAGCTGCTAGAATGCGCACGATAGTATTATTTATAAAAACACCGGTTACCCGTTTCCCAAACTACGTTTGCTCTGATTTCTCATGCTAGATGAGAATATGTAGGCACAACACAACGATGTCTTGGCGAGCTCACTTTTTCACCTTTCACCCGTAGTTAGCCGAACTAAGGCTACTCTGATCTCTCATACCAGATGAGGATACGTAGGCACAAGACGGTGATGTCTTGGCTATCACATTCCCCCTTATATCCATAGTCTCCCGAACTACGTTTGCTCTGATTTCTCATGCTAGATGAGAATACATAGGCACAAGACGATGATATCTTGGCGAGCTCACTTTTTCACCTTTCACCCGTAGTTAGCCGAACTACGGCTGCTCTAATTTCTCGTACCAGATGAGGATACGTAGGCACAAGACGATGATGTCTTGGCGAGCACATTCCCCCTATATCCGTAGTCCCCCAAACTATGTCGACTCTGACTTTCTCATATTTGTTGAGAATACGTAGGCCTAGGACCGCGAAGTCCTACCGAGTATCTTTTCTCCCCCGTCATCCCTCCTTTCCCAATTTCTAACCCTTTTCTATTTATCCCTTTGGAACACTCATAGAAAGCAATATATTTTAAGCAAATATTTTCACATGTCGACAAACAAATGGTTCCCATCGAGTACGATGGATGCGAGGGGTGCTAATACCTTCCCTTTGCATAACCGGCTTCCGAACCCGTTCTTTGGTCACGAGACCATCGTATCCCGTTTCTTTTTAAGGTTTTCTCGATGGTTTTCCTTTCCCCTCATGGGATAAATAAAGTTCGATGGCGACTCTCTGTGTTTCTTTTTCGCCTCCCCGTCGTTGCATTTTTTCGAGTAGCGATAGCTGGGGACTCTGCTGGGGACTGCTAGCAAGCCAAGCCTAGTTTATTTGTCGCATGTTTGATGTATTTGCTTTTATTTATTTATTTATTTATTTATTGTGTTTTGTTCCTCTTACCGGTTGGGTTTATTGGATGGTTTGTGAGGATAAAAGCTTTCTACCCGAGCTTTCTAGCATACACTAAGTTAGGAGGTGGTTTCTTTCTGATTTGCGAGACTTATGACTCGTTGAGTTGGTTTGAATTCCACCACTCAGATGAGGCCCCTTTAGGATGATTATGTCTTACGTGTAGTCGTAATGGCGTCTTTATTTCTGACTTGGGAGTCCGTGACTCTGGGACCTTTTGTAGAACCTTATTCCGAAGGTTTACTAAAATATAACTCTGTGTTCATCCTTTAAAGGGAGTACCATCTTACGAATTGTCGTTATGATGGAAAACTTTTGAGGGTTAGTGCATAGGATTTTGTTTAAAAGCCTTTGGAATGCTCTCTTATAAACCAATAGACTGCCCACCCGAGAGGAGAGGTATCTCGTTGTGTTGTCTCACAAGATGTGTGACCTTGATCTTGTGTCTATTGCATTTCATATTGCATGGCATTTGCATAGAATGTGTTCAAGGCTGGGTTTTGTTATCCTGGTCCAGTTTTTCTTCGAAAATTCAGACATTAACTCTTCAAAGAAGACAGAAGTTGATTATGGAGTAAATTCAAGCAGAGTTGAGGGAAGTCCGAAGCCAGATGGGAGAATTTATACTCAGTTGTTGCAACTCTTGTTTCAACTTCAATTGGCTGAACTTCGTACTCTGGCTCCGTTTGCTGGTAAGTCACCACCAGGCTATGATGCAAGTTCCCATTGTGATTTCCATTCTGGGGCACCAGGGCATAATGTGGAGAGATGCCAGGCTTTTTTAAGCACAAAGTTCAGGACTTGATCGATTCAAAAGCATTTGAGTTTATGTCGAGCGGTATGAGCGTACCAGGTGGTCTTATTCCAGTTGTTGCGAAAGAAGTTGATATTCCTACTCTCTCCCCTGAAGTGGCATCGGGTCAGAAGCATATCTTACAATAATTAGTTTCAGAATCTCCGTGTCCACAACTATTTCCTGTTCTTGGGCCAAGCCTGAGGATGAAAGTACCTGAATAAAGGGAGTCCCCGATACCTCAGATTCAGTCTTCAGACATTTCGAATGTTCAGAATCGGCAATCTGTTGGGTCTGTGTATCAAATATCAGTTCCCTTCCAGAGTCAATGGTCATATCATCATCAGCCACGTCAGCATGCTCGACGAAGACCAAGGAAGCTAGAGAGGCATTTTACTCAGTTGCCAATGTTGTACGGTCAGATGTTGCCAGACTTGATCAGAGGAGGATTGATAGCGCCGAAGAAGATTAATCCAGAGATTACTCTGTATCCGCTAGGTTTTGATGTCAACGCCCGTTGTGAGTACCAAGCTGGGGCACAAGGGCATTCAACCGAAGACTGTAAGGTGCTTAAAAGCAAGATTCATACTATGCTTGACTCCAATATATTCTCTATCACATCTCAGGATATCCAGATCAACAATCCTCCTTCCAGTCACGTGGGTTCAGCTGTTAATGTTATGAAGGGATTCACCGATGGCAGATGTTCAGAAGAGTGCCAGACTGACTTCAAAAAGCAATTTTGAAGATGGCTGATCCAACAGCAAATCCAGATTTGAAAGCCTAGTTCCCAGAAGCTGACAATCTTTTTATCATGTCATTTCTTTGCATTTGTAGTTTCTTTTCTGTTTAAGTGCAAACTTCATTTGTAAAACGTGTTTGTTTTCGATTGATAATGATAATGAAATGAATATGCATGTTTTGATTAAATCTATTCATGTTCACTCAATGCTTTTTATTGATGTCTAACGCTTGTTTAAGCGGAATTCGAGGGAGGATGACGAAATTAAAAGACGTAAAACTTCTGATGGCATGCTTTTGAATAAAACCTATGCTGATGATGTACAAGCATTGTTTCAAATTCCTAAACACCAGAGATATAAGTATGATAATCCCTTGTCAACCCCTTTGAGCCTAGTAGTAGGAGTTTCTTTCTTAGAACGAAAAATCCTCAATCTTAACTTGGGGCAGGGTAGGTGTTAGTTAATTTGACCAAACATCCAAATCGCAGAAGGAGTGCTCTCGTTCGAGAATCAATCACATCTGTACAGGTCGTACCTAAAAAGATTACGGTGGTTATCCATCACCGCCAGCCGAGAAGTGAGGCAGTCATAACCCTTTCGAACAAGCCAGACAAGCCAGTGTCACACGATTTGTTTCAAAAAGAAAAAGAAAAATAAGAAGTTTGCTAAGTCGACAACTTGAAAACAAGTGGCTTAGGAAAAAATTAGCGCATCCCGCTAGACTGTGAAACCAAAAAGATCTATTCAGAAGAGTCAGTCCAGGAAAAATAGGGAAATCTAAAAATTGATAAAAAAAACAAGTCGTGTGATTCAGACACCAAAGACGAGAAGCGGGTGACTGTCACTCTGAAAACTTGTGATTTCCTTAACCATCACTCTTGTCATCCAACCCTTGAAAGGTGAGGGTTTGTGTCGAATTAGCTGAATATAGGACTGGAGAACATCAAAGAGAATGGGTGAGTTAAAATAGAACTTTGAGCCTTATATCCTTTCTTTCAAACCGTGAACCTGACCACGTTACAACCTTCAAAAAGACCTAATTGAAGAAGGTTTGTTTCGAAAGCATACTTCGGTAAAATATCACGTCGAAACTGACTCCTAAAAGGATTCTCTTACCATTTCGGTATTAATGTTGACATAAGTGATTCATTCACTAAATGTTACAACTCTTTTTTCCAGTGAAGAGACTTCGATTTCAAAACTGTCATATGCATTGCATTAATATTATCATTTGCAAAACGAATTGTTTTACTTGCAAGTAAGAACTTGACGTCAGGAGAGTTTCTACAATGGGAAGTTTAATCGAGATAAGATGCAAAGCGCCCGAGAGCTCCGTCGAGCAGGGGCATGCCAAATGATCACATAAGGGGAGTCAGCCATTCCAAGATTCATTTAATCTGGGGTAACCAGGTCGAGATTCATCAAATCTCTCCCAGACCATTCAAAGACGTTATTTCCTAAGATCCGTTAATCTGGGGCAATCAGGTCAAGATTCGATAAATCTCTCGAAGTTAGAGGCACTTCTCCAAATAAGCCAATCAAGGGCAAAGTCATTACAAGTCTGAGACAAGCTACCCCAAGAGCACGAAAGCCCTTCTTATCCAGCTGACAATTAACTTGAAGCACCTCTTCGAGGTTCAAAATGCTGAGGCAGTTCATATTAAACCATCAGGGTATAGAGATTTCAAGTCTCCTCGTGAGGAAAATTTCTACAGAGATCCCACAGGTTGGGGCAAAATTGGAAACAAAGGAACCGTTCCTCTCCATATCTTCAGAGCTTCTCAGAGTTGTTCAAGCAGGTTCGGTTAACCTCCAAATTTAAGACGAATGTCGGGAAGTCGTGTATACCATTCCCTGAACCTTCAATCATAAACCTTGTATCTAGATAGGACGTTGCCCAACGTCAGCTGTACCTGACCCTTCACAAAAAATCTAAAGACCAATTATACTTGGCACATCCGGTTATCCCCAATGAAACTGCCATGCCTCTATCTTCCTAGGGTGATGATGTTAGATCAGAAGTATCTCACCGGTGATATTATGAGCTTATCCCCGGCAGTTTGAAATTGTACTTATCCCCAGCAGGTTGAAACTGAGGTTCCCTA
Source organism: Lathyrus sativus (assembly GCA_963859935.3). NCBI lineage: Eukaryota > Viridiplantae > Streptophyta > Magnoliopsida > Fabales > Fabaceae > Lathyrus > Lathyrus sativus. The sequence continues at coordinate 586,844,424 of OZ012738.1, forward strand.
GTAGTGTTGTGCACCTATCCCTTGACAGAAAGATATGAAGGTGTTTTCCCCGGCAGTGGGACAAGTTCAATATTGTTTCCCCACAGAGTCTAAGACTCAATTCCCTAAGCGGAGGTCGATGTTGATGGATCTTATTTCCCTAAGCAGAGGTTGTTGTTGTTGTTGTTGTTGTTGTTGAGTTTTATTCTCATTTTCCCCAAGCAAAGGTAGATGTTGATTCCCTCATTGGGTGATCCCCAGCGGAGTTGTTATCCGTTGCAGAATCTAGTTGGTCATTGGTATTCGTCAGAGTGAGTTTCCATCGGGATATTTCCCTAATTAATTTTCATCCCTTACAGATCCCCAGCGAAGTCAGCAGAATGTTTTCTTCCCCACAGAATGGGATTGACCCGGAGAATTGTTATTCTCCATCCTCAACAGAGAAAGTTTGGGGTGTCTTCCCAATGAATCTTTTTCAACATCCCTAGCAGAGTGGATTCAAATTTCCAGCAGAGCGGAATCTCCGGCAGAGTGGAGTAAGTCCACCCAGTTTACTTTACTTCCCCAGTAGAGTCTTATTCTGAAAAGGCCATCCAGGGCTGATTTTCCCCAGTAGAGTGGATTCGTTTCCCCAACCAAGTTGTTTGTTCCCCCAGAAGAGTTATATTCTGGTAGGTCATCCAGGGCCACTTTCCTCAATAGAGTTGATTTTGATCCCTAGCAGAGTGGATTTTTATTCTTAGCAGAACAGTTTACCCAAGAGGTTTCTCTTTCAGGAAGCCATCAAGGTCTTGTTTCTCCCAGCAAAAATTCAATTATACTTGGCACTCGGTCATCCCCAGCGGAGTTGGCTCTGTCTCTTCAGCATTTATTTTGCTGGAGCGGTTCCTTCACATTTGCATCGTGCGTAGCATCCTCCCAAATGTGTAGCATTTCCATTTCATATGGAGCATTACGCCATATTCAAACGTGTGCATTTGAAACATAAGTCAGGTTGTTACCTCTTGTTTCTAGTTGCATCTTCAGCAGACGATAGTGTATTTTCTTAAACCCGTGCGGTATCCAGTCCTCGACAAGTATCAGTGTTTTTCTTGAGCCTGTGTGGCATTCAGACCCCAGCAAGATCATTGACAGATGTGTTCATCTCATTTTTTCTCCCCAACAGATTTTACTATTTCAAGTTCATATTTCCCTAACGGATTTCTTCACCCAGATGGTGAATCGACAAATGATTGACAATGAGGTCAAGTTTTCTTCTCAGCTTCGTGTTGAGCCGGCCTTCGGGTTCGATACCTGTTTTGTTTAAATAGATGACTGACAGCGAGGTCTGATTTTCTTCTCAGCTACATGTTGAGTCGGCCTTCGGGTTCGATGCCTGTTTTATTTAAACAAATGACTGACGGTAAGGTCACATTTTCTTCTCAGCTGCGTGTTAAACCGGCCTTCGGGTTTGATGCCTGTTTTGTTTTGTTTAAACAGATGACTGACGGCGAGGTAAGATTTTCTTCTCAGCTGCGTGTTGAGCCGACCTTCGGGTTCAATGTCTACTTTGTTTAAATAGATGAATGACAGCAAGGTCAAATTTTCTTCTCAGCTGCGTGTTGAGTCGGCCTTCGGGTTCGATGTCTGTTTTGTTTAAATAGATGACTGACAACGAGGTCAGATTTTCTTCTCAGCTGCGTGTTGAGCCGGCCTTTGGGTTCGATGCCTGTTTTGTTTAAACAGATGACTGGCGATGATGTCATATTTTCTTCTCATCTGCGTGTTGAGCCGGCCTTCGAGTTTGATGTCTGTTTTGTTTAAACAGATGATTGACGGTGATATCAGATTTTCTTCTCAGCTGCGTGTTGAGCCGACCTTCGGGTTTGATGCCTGTTTTGTTTAAACGGATGACTGACGGCGATGTCATATTTTCTTCCCAGCTGCGTGTTGAGCCGACCTTCAGGTTTGATGCTTATTTTGTTTAAACAGATGACTGACAGTGAGGTCAGATTTTCTTCTCAGTTGCGTGTTGAGCCGGCCTTCGGGTTCGATGCCTGTTTGTTTAACGAATGCTTGACAGCGAGGTCAGATGTTCTTACCGACTTAGTGTCATTACCTGTATGTTAGCAGATGTTTTTCCCGACTGCGTGTCGATGCTTTCTAATTGGTAATGAGTTAGATCATTGTCCTTGCAACTATCAGATACAACTTCTCCGGGGGTCATGTTTCCACTCTGGTGGACCTTGCTACAGTTGATTCTTGTGGTTGGCAAATTTATGGGTCCTTTTGTATTCAATCGTCTTTTACCTTGAATGTTTGAAAGTCGCTCGCTTTTCATCCCTTCAGGTCCATGTCATTTGAATAGGGGCAGCTTTTGTACCCCAAAGTTTGACCAACCTTTTCTTGTAACTTGGCTTATGTTTTCATATTCATTTCACATTTCATCTGCATATCATTTAGGTCGATCATTTCTTGCATCTTGTCCATGTTTTTAGCCGAATTGAATTTATCAGGATTTTAGCCACTTTGATCACGTTTCAAGCGATTCAAATCAATTCAAACGAGAAGTTTAGTGTCGAAATCGAGCGAAAGTCGCTCTCTTCTTAATGATTCAATCCGTGTTGATAATATTCGCGCATTTCGGTGTTCACCCATTTTTTTTCGTTTCTTTTTCCATGACATTTTGCATTTTTATTGCTATTTTCGAATTTAGATTTAATTATTTAGAAAATAGTTTAAATAGGATTTTAATATTGTTTTTTAAAAAATGGATAGGAATAGTTTTTAATGGATTTAGAATTTTAGAACTAGATTTAAATAGTTTTTTTAAAGTATAATAGTCTTAGAATTCATTTTTATTTTTTTTAGAATTAGATTTTTTAGAAATAATATAGAATTTTATTTGTTAGATTTTTATTAAAATTAATAGGACTAATTTGATTTTATTATTAGATTAGCTTAGAATGGTTAATTAGTTTTTAGATTTGTTAGAATTATTATTAGAATTTTAATTAATTAGGCTTTATTAATTTAAATTTGTTTTAGTGTTAACTAGGATTACTTTATCTCGTCATCAGTATTATCATTAAACAAACAATCAGCAAAAATCACACAGCAGATGGACAACACGTGTCGTGTATAAATGCATGTTCCTGTTCACTTTCTCCCACATTTTGGAACCCTAGCCGCAGCCACCATTATCGGTCTTCCTCCAACCAAACTACATCGTGAATTTTTTTCCAACCACAAGCATCGAAACCCACCACCGCAACTGCAACCTTCAATATCTTCAATTCCCTCTCAAACCCTCCGACCGCCGTTCTTCAACCCATTCGACCTTCCACCATCATAGTTCAACATGACTTCATTTTCAAAACAAACCTAACCCTAAAGCAGCCGCCCGTGCATACATCTTCATCATTCACCATCAATGGACCTTCATTCGCCCAGAACCACACTCAAGCTCGCCGGAAACAAACCGAAAACCATCATCATCTTCGAAAAACCACTCAAACTCCATCAACTCCAAACCGTTCAACATCCATAACCAAACCCACACTCCAAAACTATAACAGATCCAACATTTCCATCTTTAAACAACTTCATCACCATTCTCAAGCTCAAAAACTTCAACCCCATTTCACCCATTGAAGCCCATTTTCGAACCCTAACTCAGAAATAAAACCCAAAACATAACCCATTTCACCTCTAAAGCTTCTTATCTTCTCTACACCGTTCTCACGAAATCATTCACCAACTCAATATCTTTTTCTTCAACCTTCTGAAAACGGACACCCAAACCCATTTTTTCAAAATGACCCTTTTGCCAGAACCATTTTTCTCTTCTTCAATCTTCAAACCACACCATAGCCGATTTCTCTTCTCCTTCCCATAACTTCCTTCACAACCTTTAAAAAAACCCATAAATCCACAGATCCAGAAATATAAACAGAAGCTCAAATCCGAACCAGAGAAGTGGAAAGAAGAAGGAACAGAGTGAAGGTGATTCGAAACAGGACGAGTTTTATGAGGGTGAGTGAGCGAGATTGAGACGAGATAGAAGACAGTCTTGTTTCCACCCGATATCATTTTGAGTGTGTGTTCTTGTTTTTTTTAAGAAAAAGAAATTAAAATGAATGTTTTTGACCTGCCCTCCATTTTTTTCTTCTTATTTCATAAAAATCTGTTGGTTGGACTTAGGGGCTTGTGGCCCGATTATTTTTTTTTACCACCTTATTGCACATTTTTGGATAACCAGCATACCATCACCAGATTTCACATACCTCCCTTGTTTTTGTATTTTTTTTCAAAAAAATGCTTAATATTTTATTATGTAATATATATATTAGTTAATATAATTTTTTTCCTAAAAAACAGTTTTTAGTTAGTATATATGTATATTTTTGTAATTAGTTTTTATTGAGTTTCTTAATATTTATTTTAAATAGCTTTTAGATTATATATATATATATATATATATATATATATATATATATATATATATATATATATATATATATATATATATATATATATATATATATATATATATATATATATATATATATATATATATATATATATATATATATATATATATATATATATATATATATATATATATATATATATATATATATATATACCGTCATTTTTATTTTCTTTTAGAGTTGGATTTCATTTCTCATTTCTTATTGGACATTTTGTTCCATTTTTATTTTTTGGTCAATGACGAGACCACAAAACCATCATCGTTCAAATTATTGATAGATGGAGGTTTGTCCGAGACCACCTCCTTTTTCTCCTCATTTCTTCCTCTTTCGATTTTATTTCAATTTCATCGATCTATGAAGTCTTTTATTCGTAAGCGTCGCGTATCGAATTCGATAACCTTCTCGATTTCAAATCTATGGAAAATGACCATTTGGGTCATTTTCTTTACCTTGAGATTGTGATAGGTGTCGCTACTGCGAAAATCGGCGTCGGCTTGACAGGAGAGTCGCCACCGTGCGTTATTTATCCCTCAGAGCGGGAAAGGAAACGCTCGAAGTAAACCTCGCAAAGACGGGAAAAAGGTATGGTCATCGCAACCAAAACCTGGATTCGGGAGTCGGTTACGCAAGGGGAAGGTATTAGCACCCCTCACGTCCATCGTACTCGATGGGATCCACGCTTGGTGTTTATAAGGAAAAGGGTGTGTTTAACTATCTACGCTAATGGTCGGTCTAAAAAGAAAATAAAGGGACAGGACTCGACAGAACATACGGTGTTCTGGGCCTACGTATTCCCTCGTGCAATGGGAAAGTCAGAGTCAACGTAGTTCGACTACCTATGACTAAACGGGGGAAAGGCTGCTCGCCAGGACATTGCGTCCTGTGCCTACGTACTTCCACACAGCATGGAAGATCAGAGCAAACGTAGTTCAACTAACTACGGGTAAACTGGGCGCTCTCACATAGCAGTGAGAAAACAAACTGATCCTAAAGGCTCGGGGACCTACAACTACGATCTGGTCTCAAATGCGCTCGGGCAAGAGAAAGGGGAAACAATTAGTCGTTAGCGGGAAAGTCTCGATCGCACAGCCGCGAGAGAACAAAGGTTAGTTGTTAGTGTGCTCGCTAGGATATCGCCTCCTATGCCTACATATCTTCGTCTGGTACGAAGAATCAGAGCAGCTGTAGTTCAGCTAACTACGGATCAAGCTACTCAAAAGCTCCTACTGAAAGGAAAGGGAGAAGACACCCTAGACTATAGCTGGAAAAGGGGAATCTACCTACTGATATCGCACCTGGTTGACCATCCTAATGTCTATCATAACAACTCCGCAGCGGAGAAGTCAGAGCTCCTAAGGGATCATGGCAACAGGACTAAACTACAAACAAGAAACTGCAAAGTAAAGGAATACTGAAAATATGCATGAATGCAACAACTAAACAAACAATGCGCAAAGGCCGCAAACCACAGAGGCAAGGGAGCTCAGCTCTACCAAATACCAACAAGCAAAGCCACTCAATAACAAGCAAGCGGAAGGAGGACCACCTCAACTTCTCATGCACACAAAGTCTACTTCTAAGATGCACCTACTCAGAACTATCTAGATGAACACCTAAGTCTAATGCAACATAACATCACACAAGTCAAACAATACAAAGAGAAGGCTAGCTAGCCTGACAAGCCTCTATCCTCAAAACAAGAAACCACTCCTGGGCAAGGCCCCCTAACAAACCTGAAACAAGCTCCTAATCTATCTCTAGACAAAACCCTATACAACACCTTAAGCAAAGATCTAAGCAAACAATCTACTCAAAACCCTAAGCAAGAGGAACCAATCCCAGTCTCCAAGCTGCAGAACAAGCTTACCAGAGAAAGGGAGCTAAGCAGACAAACTCATAGTGCCTTCCTCAGGAAAGTACCAGGAGATTACTACTCAGGAGTCATATCCTATGCGGCTCGACAACTGTGATCAGTTTACATTCCTCCTCAGGAGAAATTAAACTCACATGAAGGCTCCGGCATCACTGGATACTTGAGAAAACCTATATGCACTAAGGGAACTAAGTGAGCAGACCCATAGGACCTTCCTCAGGAAAGTACTAGGAGGCTGACACTTAGGAATCGTATCCTACGTGGCTCAACAACTGTGATCAGTTTACATTCCTCCTCAGGAGAAATTAAACTCACAAGTTGGCTCCAACATCATTGGATACTTGAGAAATCCTAGATAAACTAATGGAACTAAGTGAATAGACCCATAGGACCTTCCTCAGGAAAGTACTAGGGGGCTTCCACTTAGGAATCGTATCCCATGTGGCTCAACAACATATGATCAGTTTACATTCCTCCTCAGGAGAAATTAAACTCACAAGTTGGCTCCAACATCATTGGATACTTAAGAAAGAGGTGAGAAGGAAGAATGAAAGTCATTCATAGTGCCTTCCTCAGGAAAGTACCATAAACTCCCTTCAAACTTCAGGATCTCGAACCTCACAAACAGATAACAAGCTCCTAGACTAAGCCTCAATCCACTGCATCCTTGCAAGCTCCAACAGGACTTCAACCAGCTCCCATCTATGAGAAGAACCCACAGGCCATCAAACCTCAAGCAACTATCTCTGAAGTTCAACCACAGTTGAACTTCAAAGTCAGAAGTCATCAAGACTTCTCCTATCCTCAAGCTCAGACAAATCATATCATAACATCCTACAAAAATCTAACAAAAATCTATGGGAAACCTACATGGCTCTATGACAACATACTAAAAAATCAGAACAAAATTCAATACCAGATGAAAGAATCAAAATCAATACAGCAGACATATCCACAAACCAATTATTCAATATCAATGACAATGCAAAAATGCAATTAAAATGAAAATGCATGATTAAGCTAATGTTTTTGCACTATAAAATTCTACATTGAATTACCAGTCTACAGAAAAAAGAACGGAATTATTTGATCGAATCTACTATTTTTTATGAATTTTCTAATAATATGCATGCACTAAAAAATATTTAAAAAGTCAATTAAATGGAAAATATACCAAAAATATCAAACAAAAATAAAATGGCATTTTTATTTTTATATGATTTTCTAGACATTATTATAAAGTGGTAGAAAAAAGAAGAATTAAAAAATCAATCATTTACATTTTATTATGAATTTTTCAATGTGCAAAGAAATAAAAGAAATTGAAATTAAAAACAAAATTTGAATAAGATTGGAGGGAGGGTGCTAACAGCAATGATTTCATGTTCATTCTCATTGGGCTTACGCCCAGGGGGGTGCGAAAAGCACTGGGGCGCAGGGCCCAGTGAGTCAGAAAATCATTAATGAAACTAAAAGAAAAAAACGCAGGGGGGGTGTGGATAGCATTAGGGCCTAAGGCCCAAGTCAATTCATTCCCAGCTCTCACGCAGGGAGGGGTATACGAGTGAAATGAGGGGATTGCATCAGAAAAAGCGTGTTTGGGCTTGGCCCAAACCCTAACCCTAATCCAATGAAACCCTAACCAAAACCTAATCCCTTCTCCAAACCCTAAACACTGTTCATTCCCACCAACCTAGCCGTTCGCTCCTCTCACCTTCTCTCTGCAACTCATCTTCCTCTCTTCTCAGACTCTCAACCAACATCAAACACAAACCCAGCAACACCAACAATCTAAGCCTAACAATCCTAAATCAGCCTCAAACACATCATCAAGATCAAACCAAATCTCAGCATCATACATTCAAACCACGCATCAATTAATTCCTCAAAACCCTAACCGTTCTATAAGTCAGTGAAGACAACGCAATCTGAAGCTATAGAACATGCAACGAATTCCAGAAAGCATACCTGGAGATGAATCTGGAGCGAACTGGAGATTCTGGAGCGAACTGGAGATTCTGGAGCGAACTGGAGCGTATTGGAGAGCGAAACTCCTTCAACGACGATCCAAGCTGTTAGCAGGTTGATGAACGCGTATGAAGAAGAGAAAGGGCCTGGAATGTTCTTGAGGAAGTTCGTTGAAGAACTTGAAGCAATCCTGGAGAATCTTGAATGAAAGATCTACGAGGTTGATGGAGTTCTTGATGAAGAACACGAAGACAACAAAACCTTCTTGATCCTGAGAAGATCGAGCGAATCTGGGAAACTGAGGGAGATGATGAAGGTTTGATGGTGTTCTGGGTTTACTGATGAACGATGAATGTTGATGATGTTCTGGAAAACCGGATGAAGGTTCCTGGAGATTCGTATGAAGTTCTCGGCGTATATGAGCTTTCCGGCGAGGTGACGACGAAGGGGGACGGAGGAGGATCGGAGAAGGAAGGAGGAAAGAAATGGATTTCTGGAGATTTCTGGTACTTGGGGTTTCCGGCGAAGAAGACGGTGGCCGGAGACGGTTGGACGGTGGCTCAGGGCGTCTGCATGGCCGCCGGTGTACTTTCTGGTGAGGCTCAGGCGATGGCTGTGGTGACGACAGATGGCGCAGGGGAGAGGCTGGGTGGTGACACGCGTGAGGACATGCACAGAGAGAGAGAGTGGGGGCCAGCTGGGGGGGGGACGTGGCGTGAGGAGGAGAGTTTCTGAGTTGTGTGCTGGGACCCCCTAGAGTGTATCGCGTGGCCTCTTTTATATGCTGACAAGTGTCCTTTTTTGGCCAAAAACCTGCACAAAAAAATGCATTTGGACTGATAGTATGCTGGGCCTCCAAAAACTGCACTCTGGCCCACACGAAAATATTGGACAAAACCTGTACAAAAACTGAATTAAAAAAACAATTAAACCTAATTATATCTAATTAAAATCAATTAACACCTAATTAGCTAATTACCCTAATCAACTCTAAAAATGATTAAAATCTAATTGACTCTATTTAATCTCTAATATTACAACTAATAAAATCCTATTTAAATCTAAATGAATTCAATTAACCTAATTAAACTCTAAAAAGTGATTAAAAATCTAATTAACTCTATTTAATCTCTAATATTATTTAAAACTAGTAAATCTATTTAAAACTAATAAGAAAAATCTATTAAAAGATATTTTTTCTATTAAAACTATATTGACATAAAAGAAAAAAAAACTATAATATTTCCTATATTATCTAAAACTATTAAATCTATTTAAAAAAATCTATCATATTCTAAAAAAATGATAAAACTATTTAAAATCTTATTTATATTCTAAAAGAACTATTTAAAAATTCTATAAAATTCTAAAAAGAGAATTAAACTATTAAAAAATGCAAAAACCCTATTTAAATTCCAGAAAAATCTATAAAGCCTATTTAAAATCCACAAAAGGCTATTAAAACCCTAAAAATGCAGACAAATGCAAATGACCCCTATAAAAGAGTGCACGAGACCAGATCGAATCGAACAGAGAGCCCCGGGCATCAGAATATCCCCAAAATCACTATGCAAGCTAAAAATCACCGAGGAGCGCACAATTCCCCAAAAATGAAACCCTGGTGATCTGGACTGGATCTGCCATATCTGATAGATGATAACCAGGCCGTAAACTCTGATATCCCCTGCTTGTGCACAAATATCACGCGTCTGATTTGCGAATATGAAATTAAACCACGAGTCAGATAGGAGAATCGGTTGGTCAAATTTTAGGGTGCAACAGCTGCCCCTATTCAAGCGACTTGGACCTGAAGGGTTTGAAGAGCACTCAGCCTTCAAACACTCGGAGGTACGAGGCGGTTGAATACAAATAAAACCCGAAAATTTGCCAACCGCGAGAATATACTGTAAACTGCTTGGGGAATAAACTCCTGAAAACCGAGCCCAGTCATTATGGCACCAAACTGATCAATCATCTGATGAAGAACTCCTGATTTGAACGCCAATTACCCGTGATACCCTATACAACAATCCCGAGGGTTGCAATAGAACACCTGATCCTTTCACATTGCCTACTGATAGGCAGGAAGAGAAATATACTCCCATCGTCCAAAGATGGACGGGAAGACCCCATTAGTCTCCATACTCACATCGTCTAAGGATAGACGGGATCATCCTGATTGATGAAACGAATCAATATTCTCATCGTCTAAGGGTAGACGGGATCATCCTGATTGATGAACAAATCAATATTCACATCGTCTAAGGGTAGACGGGATCATCCTGATTGATGAAACAAATCAATTCACATCGTCTAAGGGTAGACGGGATCATCCTGATTGAATACTCACATCGTCTAATGGTAGACGGAAAGACAACATTACGCAATTTCAACACCATCCCTCGAATTTCAGAATCCTTCTGTCTACGAGAATTGATGGAAAGATCAATATCCTTGAAGGGGCCACATCATCAGTATGGACCGACGGGAAGAAAACCACCTTTAAAGAGCCATGTCGTCAATAAGAATCGACAATCACGAAAACTGAACATTCTTCGAAGAGCCTCGACATCAATAAGGATTGACGGTCAGAAAAGTCCCTCTTGAAACGTCATCTTATCCAATAAACAGAAAGAAAACCACTATCCGAAATATCGTTTTGAAACCCTTCAACAAGCAAAGATAGCCGGAGAAGACTCGCTGGGGAAACACCTCATCATACGTATGATCTGGCAATAAGAAAACCCGCTGAAAAATCACCTGAAACTTCACATCGTCTACTGATAGACGGAAAGAAAAGCCACTTGCTAGAGAAACTCTATTTTGAACCCCCATTGAAAATCACCCAAAACTTCACATCGTCTACTGATAGACGGGAAGAAAAGCATACCCTGGGGAAACCCCTTCTTGAAACCCTACTGTGATCACCCGCAACTTCACACCGTCTAAGGATAGACGGGAAGAAAACCACATTCGTACTCAAGACGTCTAATGATAGACGGAGAAATCCACTTATTGGAGGAACACATCGTCAATATGAATTGACGGGAAGAAAAGTCTGTCGATATCAGATGACTGCTTGATCAAAGCATAATTGTTGTCTGTTCTGATACAAATAATCTGTTGAACTGTCTGAACACTGTTGCTGGATAAATGCCCCTGAACTGATCACAGAGTAATTCACGCGCCATGTGAGGCAGGCAGAAAACCTGACTTATGCTTCGTATGCATATGTGTATGTTTGAATCTTTTCACGGCGTAATGCTCCATTCTTGGATGGAAATGCTACGCATTTTGACAATGACATGCAAGTATGATGCAAATATGATGATGCATGCAATATGCTAATGCAGGCTCGAGCTGCCGGAGGAAGCTGGGTACAGAAAACCACTTCAGCAACATAAATGCTGAAGACGAAGCCAACTCTGCTGGGGATAGACTGGATATCACAGGATTATCCCAGCAAAATAAATGCTGGGAGAGTGAAATCAACTCCGCTGGGGATATTGGGAACTTAACCGAACACCTCGACGAAGTAACGCCCTGCTGGGGAATATAACTCCGCTGTGAAATAGCAGATGTGCCGAATGTGATTGGACTCCTCTGGAGATAGCTCACCCGTGCCACTGACAAATTGGACTTTGCTGGAGCAAATGGAGGGAGTCTTCCTGCGTACTGATGAAGCTCGGATCTGGAAACCGATGCGCCAACACGGATGGGCCTCGCAGTAATCGCAAACATGGATTTGAGCTCTTAAGCTATCTTGCTGGGTCAGGTACAACTGACGCTGGAAAATAATCTTCCTGAATGCACAGCCTTTTAGTGAAGAGTCAAGGGATAGTGACACGACTTCCCGCGTTCGTCTCGATCTCGAAAATCGAATGAATCTGTTCGAACAACTCTGAATGACCCTGCTGATACGGGGAAGAGCCAACCTTTCGCTCATGATATGCCTCAGCCTGCAGGACCTCTGTGGGGGTAGTCCTCGGAAGGAAATCTGCAAATCTGTACCCTGATGGTCTGATATGAAATGCCCCAGCATTCTGAACCTCGAGAGATACTTCACCTCAAATACTTCTCGAACAACCTTTGCATGCTTAAGATGGTCTGCCCCTGACTGCAATGACCTCGCTCCTGATTATTTGATTCAGAGTAGTGCCCTTTGACTACGCCGTATTCGCCTGAATCTCAACCTGATTGCCCCAGGATAATTGTCTTCGAAAGGCTGCCCTGACTGGGGATCACGGTAATAGCTTGCCCCTGCTCTCGGAACATTCGGGCGCTCTGCCTTCTGTCTTGACCATACTTTCCATTGTAGGAAACTTTCCTGCTGTCAAGCGCTTACTCGCAAGTAAAACAAGTTGTTCTGCGTACAAGATATATTAATGCAACACATATGACAGCTTTGACATCCAATCTGTTCACTGGGAAAAGGAAAAACAGTTTATGGCATATAATGCACAAAACATTTATCAACATTAGCATCAACATGATAAGAGGAACCCTTTTAAGAGTCAGAATCGACGCGACCTTTACCGGAGTATGCTTTCGAAACAACCTGCTTCAATTAGGACTTTTGAAGGTTGTAACGCGGTCAGGTTCACGGTTTTGAAAGAAAGGATAAAAGCTCAAAGTTTATTTTAACCAACCCATTCTCCTTGATGTTCTCCCATCCTACGTTCAGCTAATTCGACCTTAGCGCTCACTTCTCGGAGGTTGAAAGATAGGAATGATAGTTCGAGAAACTATGAGTTTTCGGAGTGACAGCTACTCATTTTTCGTCTTTGACACTTGAGGTCACACGACTCGTATTTCCTTTGAGGATTTTTCTTTTGATTCCTTTCATCTTTTTCTTTTCATATCCCTAACTTTTGCCTGGACTGACTCCTTTTGAGTTTCTTTTGATTTTTTAAGTCCAGCGGGATGCCCTCATTTTTGCCTAGGCCATTTGTTTTGAAGTTTTCTTGACTTAGCGGGCTTTTGATTCTTTTTCCCTTCGTTTTTTCGGACAAGTCGTGTGACACTGGTTGTCTGACTCTTTGGGGAATGATGTGACTGCCCCACTCTTGATTGAACCATTGTGGTCTTTTAGGCATGACCTCTAGAGGTGATTGATCCTCGAACGGACACTCCTTTTGCAATTTGGACGCTCGGTCAAATTAGCTAACACCTACCCTGCCCCAGGTTAAGATTGAGGGTTTTTCATTCACAGAAAGAAACTCCTACTACAAGGCTCAAAGGGGTTAACAAGGGATTATCTTCCTTATATCTCCGGTGTTTAGGGATTTGAAACAATGCCTGTACATCATCAACAGGTTTTATTTCAAAAGCATACAATATCGGCAGTTGCATGTCGGTCATTTTCGTCATCCTCCCCAAATTCTTCTTAACCAAGCGTTGGGCATTTGTAAAACAGTTAGTGAACACGAATGGATTTAATCAAAACATGCATATTTATTTCATTATCATCAATTGAATGAAAACAACAAGTTTTACAAACAAGATTACAAATTCAAACAGGAAAGCAACTACAAATGTAAAGAAATGACAAGCTAAAACAAAGAAAATATGCTAGCTTCCGAGAACCGGGCTTTCACATCCGTCCTGCTGCTGAACCAGCCATCTTTATTAGAGACAATTCGATGCTGTCCTGATCTGTTTTCAACGACTCAGCCAAATTATAGCAACGACCCAACCAAATTATAGAGCCCTTCCTCCTTCATTCAGATGATTTGGGGACCTTTCTGCCCGAAGCTGATTGCTGCACTATCAAGTAGATCCTGCACTTTGTGCTTAAAAGCTTTACAATTCTCGACCGTATGGCCAGGTGCCCCAGTGTGGAATTCACAAGTAGCATTGACATCATACCCCGGTGGTGGTGCCCCTGTTAAGGGAGTCATTGTCCTCTTGTGAACCAATTGGAGCTGAAGCAGCGTTTGCAGAAGCTGTGCATACGGCATAGGAGGAGTTTCAAGATGACGGCTTGCCAGAGGACCCCGATTCTGATATCTTTTATACCCCTGCTGGTTCTGCTGCTGAGGCTGCTGCTGCTGGTGTCGGGTTGACTCTTGAACACCCTTCGTATCAAATGCAACATCGGTTTCTTGCCCTTCAATGTATTGATTAACGCCCTCCTTATGCTTAACCATTTTCTTTCTCAGATCCGCCCCAGGAATAGGCAACAGTTGTGGGCCTGGAGATTCTGACGCCATGGAGTCTAGGATACGCTTCTGACCCACTGCAGCTTTAGCAACATCTGTCATCTTAGCATTGACTGAGACAGGAGCAATACGCACAGCTACGCCGCCCGGCGTGAATTCAATGTCGTGCGAGTCAATCAGGTCTTGAACATTGTGCTTAAAAGCATGACAACCCTCGATGTCGTGTCCGAATGCCCCAGAATGAAATTCACATTGCTTGCTGGCATCGTACCCATGAGGAAGCGCTCTCGTGGGTGGTTCCAACGTTCTTTTCTCAACCAGATTAAACCTCAATAAGGTCTGCAAGAGCTCAGCATATGTCATAGGCGGCGCCTCAAATATTCTCTTTGGCTTCCCTTCCTGAATCCTCCGTTGAGCCGGATGTATCTTCTGTTGCTGCTGCTCAGGTTCCACAAGCACAGGTGGCGCGAGCTTCTTCACTGCGGCTTCAAATAGCTGATCTTCCTCTTTCCTAAGCACGTTCTTGACTACCTCCATGATCAAGCTCACTTGGGTCTTCAACTGACTGTTCTCCTCTTTGAGAATCTTCTGCTCCAGACGCATCTCTTGCATGTCTCTCCTCATCTGCCCCAGCTGGCTTCGGACTTCAATCAATTCGGACTGATTCTGTTCCATACCTCTGAAGGAATTCCTGCAACAAACTGGAGAATGAGGAAATAAGACCCACAGTTCTGATGTACCTGCTAAAACGATAACGCAATGCAGCAAGCAAACACATATTCATATCGAGACAAAGAGAAACTCAAGCTATAAGCATACAGACGAACATCTCCCACACATGTATAACCAATAAAAGCAGCACGTAAGCACAAATGAGTACGAATACAATGACCCCAGCCAACAATCCTGGTGGTGGTCGGCAAATACTAGTGCACAAAAACGGATTAAGCAGAGAAAACAGATGCGACATCCGGCGCAAAAACCTCTAGAAACTTCTCCCACACAACTGAACTCTCTGATTGACAATCTTCAAAGCACACACTTCCTGTGGAATCTTCCATGACATTAACTGACGAACCCACACAGCTGGATGCTGGAAAATCATTAATCTGAACAAAACCCTGAGGAGTGACGCAAATACGGCTAGAGTCTAACAGATCTTGAACCTGACTTCTAAGCACTTTACAATCATTTGTTGAATGCCCCTGTGCCCCAACATGGTACTCACAGCGGGCGCTGGCGTCAAAACCTGGAGGATACGGTGGAATCACCGACTTAGTATCTTTCGGCACTATCAATCCACTTTTGACCAGATCTGGAAACAACTGACTGTACGACACCGGTAGTTGAGTAAACTGCCTTTCAGGTTTCCTTGGTCTTCGTGGGGCGTGCTGACGCGATCGGCGGTAGGATGATCGTTGACTTGAAGTGTCTGAAAACTGATCCTGAGATGCTAGAGATTCTGAGGTGGCGTCATCTCCTTCCCACTCTTCTTGAGAACTGACAACTGACTCAATCTTATCAACTGGGACGTAAGGAACATCTCGAAACTTTCCACTCCTGAGTCCTCTCTCAACAATCTCTCCCAGTCTCATCAGGCCCACAAAGTTTGTGCAACTGAACAATTTGTCAAAATAATGGCCTTTCAGAGTACCCAAGAAGATGTCAACCAGTTCCCTTTTCGGAAGCGGTGGTTGAACACTAGCTGCCAATTCTTTCCATCTTCGCAAATATCCTCTGAACGATTCATTCTCCTCCTGAGACAATTCTTGCAGATCTACGAGACTAGGAGTCAAATCCAGGTTGTAATCGTACTGCTTCATGAAAGCTCTGGCTAAATCCACCCATGATCGAATCTGATTACTCTCTAACTGCACATACCACCTCAAAGATGCCCCAGTCAGGCTATACTGAAAGCAATGGATCATTAGTTTGTCATTTTGCACAAACGAAGTCATCCTTTGACAGAACATCATCAAATGCAGCTTTGGACAGCTATCTCCCGTGTATTTTTCAAATTCCGGCACTTTGAACTTGTAAGGCAACACCAGGTCAGGAACCAAACACATGGCCACAGCATCCAGGTTAACGACATCTTTCGCTTCTAAGGCTTTTATACCTTCTTCCAATGCTCGGAGTCTTCTATCGTTTTCAAGAGTTCTTGGATCTACCATCCCGGCCATTGGAATATCTCTTTGGTAATTCATCACAGGGAAAGCAACACCTTGGTTGTTAGCAGGAGGATAACGTTCATTTCGGGCAACAAACTGCTCATGCCGATCTCGGTTCTGGACAGTAGGCTGTACAACTTGGTCTGCAGTAAGGTTGTTCGCTTGCGGGAAGCCTTCCATAGAATCATACTGATGGTTGGACGCCATAGTAAACCCTGCCAAGGTGCTAGGAGCCTGGAAATTGCCTTCAGACATAGCTACCAATTACCTGTAACCGACTATGCTGCTTGATTCTGCTCAAATCTGCTTCAGCCCCTTGGTCGTCTTCAACACTCCACTCTTGCCTCAAACAACTCCGAGAATCACCCTCTGGTGAAAACAGAGGTTGGATAAGTGCTTTGACCTGCTAGAGAAATGCTATGCAACATGATTTATGCAAACAGAAATACAAAAATGCTAACGTGCATGTGTGCATTGGAGATATTTCCCCTCCAATTCCAGTGTCAGTGGTAGCAAGACGAGATAAACCATAAAGACAATATTTGGAAAAACCCTCATATATTCATCAGAATAACAATCTTGTCAAGAGGTTACACAACTATGCTTCATACAGCTGATATGATAAGGAGGATCCCAGCCAACATGCCTGGTGGTGATCTCAACATACAGAATACAAGAGAAAAATCAAGTACGGGTACGGTTGCGGAAGTCCTCGACCATCTTCTTTGTCTCTGCATGATCTGGTCGATGAATCAAACCTTCTATCAGCTGATCCCTCTTCCTGACCGTCCCCTGGATGTCTCTGACAAAGTCTTCTCAAGCCTTATCATTGGCACCGCCCCCAGGTTTGGGTCTCTTGGCATCTGCTCTATGCTGGAAATCTTCCAAATTCTTCATGGCATCTGTCAGCTTGCGCTCGGCTTCGTATCGGCGGCAGGCTTCTTCTTCAAGCTCTGCATTCTTCACTTTGACCTGTTCTTCTAACTGAGCTACCCGTGTCTTCAGCTCTTCTTCTCGCTCTTTGCGCTTGGTCATAGTGAGATCCCAGTGTTCTCTGAACTTGGCTAGCTTTGTGTAGGCCCTTTCCAGCTCTTGCTTCTTAGTAGCCAACACACTACTAACTGAGTCTACATCTAACTCCAGACGCTTCTTGGTTTCAGTCAATTCCAATAGCGTGGTCTTCAGATGTTTCAGAGTTTCAGCCTGTTGCTTGGAAAAGTATCCTGTTTCAATCTTTTCACGCCGAAGCTGGGCATTCTCCTGCTCTAGAGCCTCTTTAGCCCTTGCTAGCTCCTCTTTCTCGGCCATCAGCTGCCTGAATACCTGTATATCCACTGTGGTAGGCTCCTCCACCGGAGAAGGATGCAATGGCTGAACCGCTGGATACGGCATAAGGAATTTCACAGCTCGCTCACGAATCCATTCCACATATGGGCCAGGAACTCGAGTATCCCCTCTGCTACCTGAAAGCTTCCCTCTCTTGTGCAAGTTCTTCCATGCCTTCTCGAGCTTGGTCAGCATCTCTTTCCCTATTTCCCCGGTGAGATACAGAGATTCCTGTATCTCCTCGGGCTTTGGCGCTCCCTGGGGTACATACCCAAATTGCCTGATCAATAAGGAAGGGTTGTAGTTGACGCACCCCTTCCTTCCCACTAAAGGAACATTCGGGAATCCTTCGCACCTGAGTATAACCTCAACTCCGAATACCTCTTCGTTGACCCATACCACGTTCTCAGCAGTCAATCCCATTAAGCGCTCGGGCCATCCTAGAGAATCAATAGAGGTGACAAAAGGGCCTGACTTAGACATATGACTGGTGAACCACCTGCATAGGAGAGGTACACAACAAGACACATTCCTTCCTCGCCGCTTTTCGTTCTGGTAGTGAGTTGAATGGTGGATGTCTCCCAGCAAAGTAGGAACCGGGTTCTTCGCAGCCAAAATATAGAAGGCATCAGAGTCAACAAAATCGGGAATGTTCGGGAACAACACGATGCCATACACACATACAGCAAGGATGACGTCAAAAACACCCCAGCTACCCTTCTGGGCATATTCCTGAGCCTTCTCTACCAAGACATCCAACGGAAATCCCCATACGTCTCCTCTTCTAATCATCTTCCCAGACAGCTCGGACTCTTTCAAGCACAGGATGGCAGAAAGCTCAGCCAGCTTAGGCTCAGCGTCCGTACGATAGAAAGGCATCTGCTCGCGGATCGGTATATCCAGAAGTGCAGAATACTCCTCCAGGGTAGGAGCCAAAACAAAGTCGGGAAATACAAAGCACCTGAGCTCCGCATCATAGAACTGTAACAGAGTATAGATGCCGCTGGTCTCGTAGGCTGATGGCTGATAAACGTAGGTCAGAATCCTCCCATATCTCTTTCTGAAGTCACCCATTACCCTCTTCTTAGCAATAGCAATCAATTCTAGCAGCAAACTGATATCCGGAGACGGAAACTTGTAGGGCAATACTCTCTTCAGGGTTTCCATGTCTTGCTAGGGACAAACACCAGAACAGGAAGGGAAAATATGTACCTGCAATACACACACGTTAGTTGAATGCAGATGGTAATGCAATGATGCAATATGATAAATAATGCAATCTGCGAACACAGGGGCTATGCTGTAGCCCGAAGGGGAATATCTCTGTGATCAAGAACAGAAAACCAACACGAGCACCAGAACCTCATGACACTGCCTATCATCTGATACTCAAAATATCAATCCCCTGGTAAGAAATCCATCTGAACCTCTGAGAAAACCATCTGATAATAGCATCAACCTCAGATAAGAAACCCATCTGATCCAAACAACACACCTGGAGATGAATCAAGAACACCATCTGATAACTACTGAATCATGGTTTCTGAAGGCCAGTTTTCCTGCAGTAACCCAATCCCTCTCACAGGTATGATAGACCTAATCCACGGACAAAGGTACGGCATCCTATGCGGTCATCAGCGTCACAGACTTTCATGAATGACGATACGATTCCCAGAAGGAGTGGCATCATCAAGTCATGAAGAGGCCTCACTTAGCTGACTTCCAAATGATCGGTCCCCAGAGTCGACAATCCTCACGTCTGGACTCCCCTCAGATCCTCAGGACCGGAAAGGAGCACCTCTGCAAGAATCTCGTCTGAGCGCAGATTTTCGTAGGGAACTGTGCCTGCTCAGCAGACAGGTTCGTCTACTACTTCTCCGCAACTATATCTAGGTGTGTACTCAAGCCCAGGTCCGACTTTCACTCACAGTAACCTCCCTTGCCCACAACAATAATCACAATAATATAATGCTGGAAAATAAATGCGGAAAGGTAAAGGTACGGAAAAGTAAAGTGCAGAAAAAGTAAAACACAATATGCACAACACCCAACAAATAAACACCCAAGCGCTAGGATTGACTCGCGTAGGGGATGGGAAACGGTCCCAGCATAAGGGATGGGAAAAGTCCCTAGATGCTATATATTCCCCAGCAGAGTCGCCAGCTGTCGCTACTGCGAAAATCGGCGCCGGCTTGACAGGAGAGTCGCCACCGTGCGTTATTTATCCCTCAGGGCGGGAAAGGAAACGCTCGAAGTAAACCTCGCAAAGACGGGAAAAAGGTATGGTCATCGCAACCAAAACCTGGATTCGGGAGTCGGTTACGCAAGGGGAAGGTATTAGCACCCCTCACGTCCATCGTACTCGATGGGATCCACGCTTGGTGTTTATAAGGAAAAGGGTGTGTTTAACTATCTACGCTAATGGTCGGTCTAAAAAGAAAATAAAGGGACAGGACTCGACAGAACATACGGTGTTTTGGGCCTACGTATTCCCTCGTGCAATGGGAAAGTCAGAGTCAACGTAGTTCGACTACCTATGACTAAACGGGGGAAAGGCTGCTCGCCAGGACATTGCGTCCTGTGCCTACGTACTTCCACACAGCATGGAAGATCAGAGCAAACGTAGTTCAACTAACTACGGGTAAACTGGGCGCTCTCACACAGCAGTGAGAAAACAAACTGATCTTAAAGGCTCGGGGACCTACAACTACGATCTGGTCTCAAATGCGCTCGGGCAAGAGAAAGGGGAAACAATTAGTCGTTAGCGGGAAAGTCTCGATCGCACAGCCGCGAGAGAACAAAGGTTAGTTGTTAGTGTGCTCGCTAGGATATCGCCTCCTATGCCTACATATCTTCGTCTGGTACGAAGAATCAGAGCAGCTGTAGTTCAGCTAACTACGAATCAAGCTACTCAAAAGCTCCTACTGAAAGGAAAGGGAGAAGACACCCTAGACTATAGCTGGAAAAGGGGAATCTACCTACTGATATCGCACCTGGTTGACCATCCTAATGTCTATCATAACAACTCCGCAGCGGAGAAGTCAGAGCTCCTAAGGGATCATGGCAACAGGACTAAACTACAAACAAGAAACTGCAAAGTAAAGGAATACTGAAAATATGCATTAATGCAACAACTAAACAAACAAGGCGCAAAGGCCGCAAACCACAGAGGCAAGGGAGCTCAGCTCTACCAAATACCAACAAGCAAAGCCACTCAATAACAAGCAAGCGGAAGGAGGACCACCTCAACTTCTCATGCACACAAAGTCTACTTCTAAGATGCACCGACTCAGAACTATCTAGATGAACACCTAAGTCTAATGCAACATAACATCACACAAGTCAAACAATACAAAGAGAAGGCTAGCTAGCCTGACAAGCCTCTATCCTCAAAACAAGAAACCACTCCTGGGCAAGGCCCCCTAACAAACCTGAAACAAGCTCCTAATCTATCTCTAGACAAAACCCTATACAACACCTTAAGCAAAGATCTAAGCAAACAATCTACTCAAAACCCTAAGCAAGAGGAACCAATCCCAGTCTCCAAGCTGCAGAACAAGCTTACCAGAGAAAGGGAGCTAAGCAGACAAACTCATAGTGCCTTCCTCAGGAAAGTACCAGGAGATTACTACTCAGGAGTCATATCCTATGCGGCTCGACAACTGTGATCAGTTTACATTCCTCCTCAGGAGAAATTAAACTCACATGAAGGCTTCGACATCACTGGATACTTGAGAAAACCTATATGCACTAAGGGAACTAAGTGAGCAGACCCATAGGACCTTCCTCAGGAAAGTACTAGGAGGCTGACACTTAGGAATCGTATCCTACGTGGCTCAACAACTGTGATCAGTTTACATTCCTCCTCAGGAGAAATTAAACTCACAAGTTGGCTCCAACATCATTGGATACTTGAGAAATCCTAGATAAACTAATGGAACTAAGTGAATAGACCCATAGGACCTTCCTCAGGAAAGTACTAGGGGGCTTCCACTTAGGAATCGTATCCCATGTGGCTCAACAACATATGATCAGTTTACATTCCTCCTCAGGAGAAATTAAACTCACAAGTTGGCTCCAACATCACTGGATACTTAAGAAAGAGGTGAGAAGGAAGAATGAAAGTCATTCATAGTGCCTTCCTCAGGAAAGTACCATAAACTCCCTTCAAACTTCAGGATCTCGAACCTCACAAACAGATAACAAGCTCCTAGACTAAGCCTCAATCCACTGCATCCTTGCAAGCTCCAACAGGACTTCAACCAGCTCCCATCTATGAGAAGAACCCACAGGCCATCAAACCTCAAGCAACTATCTCTGAAGTTCAACCACAGTTGAACTTCAAAGTCAGAAGTCATCAAGACTTCTCCTATCCTCAAGCTCAGACAAATCATATCATAACATCCTACAAAAATCTAACAAAAATCTATGGGAAACCTACATGGCTCTATGACAACATACTAAAAAATCAGAACAAAATTCAATACCAGATGAAAGAATCAAAATCAATACAGCAGACATATCCACAAACCAATTATTCAATATCAATGACAATGCAAAAATGCAATTAAAATGAAAATGCATGATTAAGCTAATGTTTTTGCACTATAAAATTCTACATTGAATTACCAGTCTACAGAAAAAAGAACGGAATTATTTGATCGAATCTACTATTTTTTATGAATTTTCTAATAATATGCATGCACTAAAAAATATTAAAAAAGTCAATTAAATGGAAAATATACCAAAAATATCAAACAAAAATAAAATGGCATTTTTATTTTTATATGATTTTCTAGACATTACTATAAAGTGGTAGAAAAAAGAAGAATTAAAAAATCAATCATTTACATTTTATTATGAATTTTTCAATGTGCAAAGAAATAAAAGAAATTGAAATTAAAAACAAAATTTGAATAAGATTGGAGGGAGGGTGCTAACAGCAATGATTTCATGTTCATTCTCATTGGGCTTACGCCCAGGGGGGTGCGAAAAGCACTGGGGCGCAGGGCCCAGTGAGTCAGAAAATCATTAATGAAACTAAAAGAAAAAAACGCAGGGGGGGTGTGGATAGCATTAGGGCCTAAGGCCCAAGTCAATTCATTCCCAGCTCTCACGCAGGGAGGGGTATACGAGTGAAATGAGGGGATTGCATTAGAAAAAGCGTGTTTGGGCTTGGCCCAAACCCTAACCCTAATCCAATGAAACCCTAACCAAAACCTAATCCCTTCTCCAAACCCTAAACACTGTTCATTCCCACCAACCTAGCCGTTCGCTCCTCTCACCTTCTCTCTGCAACTCATCTTCCTCTCTTCTCAGACTCTCAACCAACATCAAACACAAACCCAGCAACACCAACAATCTAAGCCTAACAATCCTAAAACAGCCTCAAACACATCATCAAGATCAAACCAAATCTCAGCATCATACATTCAAACCACGCATCAATTAATTCCTCAAAACCCTAACCGTTCTATAAGTCAGTGAAGACAACGCAATCTGAAGCTATAGAACATGCAACGAATTCCAGAAACATTCCTGGAGATGAATCTGGAGCGAACTGGAGATTCTGGAGCGAACTGGAGCGTATTGGAGAGCGAAACTCCTTCAACGACGATCCAAGCTGTTAGCAGGTTGATGAACGCGTATGAAGAAGAGAAAGGGCCTGGAATGTTCTTGAGGAAGTTCGTTGAAGAACTTGAAGCAATCCTGGAGAATCTTGAATGAAAGATCTACGAGGTTGATGGAGTTCTTGATGAAGAACACGAAGACAACAAAACCTTCTTGATCCTGAGAAGATCGAGCGAATCTGGGAAACTGAGGGAGATGATGAAGGTTTGATGGTGTTCTGGGTTTACTGATGAACGATGAATGTTGATGATGTTCTGGAAAACCGGATGAAGGTTCCTGGAGATTCGTATGAAGTTCCCGGCGTATATGAGCTTTCCGGCGAGGTGACGACGAAGGGGGACGGAGGAGGATCGGAGAAGGAAGGAGGAAAGAAATGGATTTCTGGAGATTTCTGGTACTTGGGGTTTCCGGCGAAGAAGACGGTGGCCGGAGACGGTTGGACGGTGGCTCAGGGCGTCTGCATGGCCGCCGGTGTACTTTCTGGTGAGGCTCAGGCGATGGCTGTGGTGACGACAGATGGCGCAGGGGAGAGGCTGGGTGGTGACACGCGTGAGGACATGCACAGAGAGAGAGAGTGGGGGCCAGCTGGGGGGGGGGACGTGGCGTGAGGAGGAGAATTTCTGAGTTGTGTGCTGGGACCCCCTAGAGTGTATCGCGTGGCCTCTTTTATATGCTGACAAGTGTCCTTTTTTGGCCAAAAACCTGCACAAAAAAATGCATTTGGACTGATAGTATGCTGGGCCTCCAAAAACTGCACTCTGGCCCACACGAAAATATTGGACAAAACCTGTACAAAAACTGAATTAAAAAAACAATTAAACCTAATTATATCTAATTAAAATCAATTAACACCTAATTAGCTAATTACCCTAATCAACTCTAAAAATGATTAAAATCTAATTGACTCTATTTAATCTCTAATATTACAACTAATAAAATCCTATTTAAATCTAAATGAATTCAATTAACCTAATTAAACTCTAAAAAGTGATTAAAAATCTAATTAACTCTATTTAATCTCTAATATTATTTAAAACTAGTAAATCTATTTAAAACTAATAAGAAAAATCTATTAAAAGATATTTTTTCTATTAAAACTATATTGACATAAAAGAAAAAAAAACTATAATATTTCCTATATTATCTAAAACTATTAAATCTATTTAAAAAAATCTATCATATTCTAAAAAAATGATAAAACTATTTAAAATCTTATTTATATTCTAAAAGAACTATTTAAAAATTCTATAAAATTCTAAAAAGAGAATTAAACTATTAAAAAATGCAAAAACCCTATTTAAATTCCAGAAAAATCTATAAAGCCTATTTAAAATCCACAAAAGGCTATTAAAACCCTAAAAATGCAGACAAATGCAAATGACCCCTATAAAAGAGTGCACGAGACCAGATCGAATCGAACAGAGAGCCCCGGGCATCAGAATATCCCCAAAATCACTATGCAAGCTAAAAATCACCGAGGAGCGCACAATTCCCCAAAAATGAAACCCTGGTGATCTGGACTGGATCTGCCATATCTGATAGATGATAACCAGGCCGTAAACTCTGATATCCCCTGCTTGTGCACAAATATCACGCGTCTGATTTGCGAATATGAAATTAAACCACGAGTCAGATAGGAGAATCGGTTGGTCAAATTTTAGGGTGCAACAATAGGCTAACTTCGATTAATCGACATAATATTTGCGATTAAGACGAGATCCCACCTTTTTGGTCCGTGCGACACGATTAAATCGGAGAATGATCCTCAATATCATTTCTCTATCTTGTCCTTAGCACATATATCAATCACGCGACCTCCTATAGTTTAACTTCCCTTATAAGTCGAACTACGATGGTTTAGCGCCACATTGTGTCCCGATTCAATTCACCAACGCTGTCAAACCATCTTCAATAAGAGATTGAAGTTTCTCTTTATATTGCATTAAAGAGATAGGATTGAGTGTAGACTTCTTCCTCTCCGAGTGTCAGGATACTCATTGCAGGGTGTGTGGTCTCGATGCTCGTCTTTCAATACGAAGACGCGTGTATTCACAAACACCTTTTCTGAAGTTCTCTTTGTATTAAACTAAAGAGGGAGGATTGAGTGTAGACTTCTTCCTCTCCGAGTGTCAGGATACTCACTGTAGAATGTGTGGTCTCGATACTCACCTTTCAATACGAAGACGCTAGTATTTGTCACCCCTTTTCCCCTAAAAACCTCGGTCTCATACCAAGTGCATTTTCAAAACATCATTTATAAGAGAATCGATTTCTCTTTGTATTGAACTAAAGAGATAGGATTGAGTGTAGACTTCTTCCTCTCCGAGTGTCAGGATGCTCACTGTAGAATGTGTGGTCTCGATACTCGTATTTCAATACGAAGACGCTTGTATTTATCACCCTTTTTATCCTAAAAGCCTCGGTCCCATACCGAGTAAATTTTCAAAAATCTCTTTGATAAGAGAATGAAGTTCTCTTTGTATTGAATTAAAGAGAGAGGATTGAGTGTAGACTTCTTCCTCTCCGAGTGTTAGGATGCTCACTGTAGTGTGAGTGGTCTCGATACTCGTCTTTCAATATAAAGACGTACTTCTTTTTGCAAACTTCTGTTCGCCACACTTTTTTCTCCTAAAACCTCGGTCCCGTACCGAGTGCATTTTCAAACTCTTTTTCAAAACAAAACTTGAATGGTCGTGGAGTGGTTAGGCGTAGGCCTTCTCCTATCCCGAGTGCTTGACATTACCATAGGGTTCACTGTCGCAAAACACTTACCATTCAAAACCAAAAACATCTTTAATAAGAGAATGAAGTTCTTTTTGTATTGAATTAAAGAGAGAGGATTGAGTGTAGATTTCTTCCTCTTCGAGTGTCAGGATACTCACTGTAGTGTGTGTGGTCTCAATACTCATCTTTCAATACGAAGACGTAACTATATTCGCCACACCTTTTCATAACAAAACTTTGAGATAAGGAATTGGGTACTATCCGCAAGGGGTTACTATTTAAGGATCTATTTCATCCCTAAAAACAACTCCCACAAATCAAATTTGACATCTTGCCTGGATAGGCGAAAACTATCTTTTCAAAAGGATATGCTACGTCCGTTCTACCGTAAACAGGTAACGCCTAAGTCTCCAACGAGCGAGCAGCAATACATCTGAACTGCTAGAATGCGCAAGATAGCATTATCCGCAAAACACCGGTTACCCGTTTCCTGAACTACGTTTGCTCTGATTTCTCATGCTAGATGAGAATACGTAGACACAAAATGGAGATGTCTTGGCAAGCTCACTTTTTCACCTTTCACCCGTAGTTAGCCGAACTACGGCTGCTCTGATTTCTCATACCAGATGAGGATACGTAGGCACAAGACGGCGATGTCTTGGCGAGCATATTCCCCCTATATCCGTAGTCTCCCGAACTACATTTGCTCTGATTTCTCATGCTATATGAGAATACGTAGGCACAAGATGGCGATGTCTTGGCGAGCTCACTTTTTCACCTTCCACCTTTCACCCGTAGTTAGCCGAACTACGACTGCTCTGATTTCTCATACCAAATGAGGATACGTAGGCACAAGACAGCGATGTCTTGGCGAGCACATTCCCCCTATATTCGTAGTCCCCTGAACTATGTCGATTCTGACTTTCTCATATCTGTTGAGAATACGTAGGCCTAGGACCGTGAAGTCCTACCGAGTATCTCTTCTCCCCCGTCATCCCTCATTTCCCAGTTTCTAACCCTTTTCTCTTTATCCCTTTGGAACACTCATACAAAGTAATATATTTTAAGCAAATATTTTCACACACCGACAAACAAATGGTTCCCATCGAGTACGATGGATGCGAGGGGTGCTAATACCTTCCCTTCGCATAACCGGCTTCTGAACCCGTTCTTTGGTCGCGAGACCATCTTATCCGTTTCTATCTTAAGGTTTTCTTGATGTTTTTCCTTTCCCCTCATGGAATAAATAAAGTTCGATGGAGACTCTTATGTCTTTCTTTTTCGCCTCCCCGTCGTTGCATTTTTTCGAGTAGTGACACGGTGAAAGGAATATGAGAACCATGAGGGGTTACATTAATTGCCCCAATGTTGTTGCCATACTTTATAAAAGCTCCATAAAAAATCAAACCCCATTGGGATCCAGGCTCAGGCCCTTCTTCAGGTAATGGTTCCTCACAATCTTTAACCTTTAGATACATCATATCCTCATCAAGAAAATGAAATCGGATAGGTTGATAATCATCAATTGACTGGTGTGCCAAATGATCAGCCAAAACACTTCCTTTTATCACTTTTTGAGTTCGATACTCGATATCATATTCTGACAACAACATTTACCAACGAGAAATCCTCCCAGTTAAAGCAGGCTTTTAAAAAATTTACTTGATTCGATCCATTTTAGATATCAACCAAGTTGTACAATTTAACATATACTTGCGGAGGCGCTTGGCAGCCCAAACTAAAACACAACATGTCTTTTCAAGCATTGAGTACCGAGACTCACAATCGGTGAACTTCTTGCTCAAATAATAAATGGCAAATTCTTTTCTCCCAAATTCATCTTGTTGACCTAGAAGATAACCCATAGACTCTTCTAGCACGGTCAAATACATGATCAAAGATTTTCCTTCCACGGGAGGAGACAAAATAGGAGGTTCAAGCAAATACTCTTTAATTCTTTTAAAAGCTTTCTGACAATATTTTGTCCATAAACAACCCTGATCTTTGCGGAGAAGCTTAAAGATCGGCGCATATGTGACAGTCATATTGGATATAAATTGGGAGGTATAGTTCAAACGTCCCAAGAATTCTCTTACTTGTTTTTCTGTTTTGGGTGCAGGCATTTCCTGAATAGCTTTAACTTTACTAGGATCAACTTCAATGCCTTTCTGACTGACAATAAAGCACAACAACTTTCCAGAATGGACATCAAAGGTGCATTTATTAGGATTCATATGGGGGTTAAACTTTCTCAAACGTTGAAACAGCTTCAATAAGTATTCAATATAATCTTCTTCAGTCTTGGACTTACAAGTCATATCATCCACATAGACCTCAATTTATTTATGCATCATATCATGGAACAGAGTGGTCATAGCTCTTTGGTACATTGCACCAGCATTATTCAGACCGAAGGGCATCACTCTGTAACAGAATGTTCCCCAGGGTGTAATGAATGTTGTTTTTTCCATATCCTCGGGTGCCATCTTTATTTGATTATAACCGAAAAATCCATCCATAAAAGAAAAGATATTGAACTTAGCAGTACTATCTACTAGCAGGTCAATGTGTGGCATTGGCAAATCATCTTTCGGACTTGCTTTATTCAAGTCTCTATAGTCAACGTACATTCAGACTTTTCTGTCTTTCTTTGGAACAGTCACAATATTGGCCACCCATTGAGGATACTCAGCAGTCACAAGAAAACCAGCATCAATCTGCTTTTGAACCTCCTCTTTAATCTTCACAGCCATGTCAGGATGAGTTCTTCTCAATTTATGCTTCACATGTGAACATTCAAGCTTCAATGGCAAATGGAGCTCCGCAATATTAGTATCAAGACCAGGCATATCTTGATAGGACCAAGCAAACACATCAACATATTCTCTAAGAATCTGTACCATCCTTTTCTTAACATCTGACTGGAGCAGTGCCCTAATCTTGACTTCTTTCTTATCATCATCGGAACCCAAATTAGCCAATTCCACTGGCTCTTCATGAGGCTGAATGGTCTTTTCCTCGTGTTCAATTAATCGGGAAATTTCATCAAGAATCTCTTCAACATCCTCTTCTTCATCTCCAAACACAGGGAACTCAAAGTTGGGAGAAGGCATAAGGTCATTGTTTTCAATGGGTTTAACAATCAATCTGCACAATGATTTATGTTTGATTTTAGAATATGAACAAGAAGTGCAAATATCATGCAGATAAAAGTGATCATCACATTTTTATTATTTTTTGGTTTTTTATGTTACCATTTTTCATAAATAAAGCAAAAAGGGAAAACATAATATGGATAAACAGAATAAAATTTTATTGATGATGATAAAAGTTGAAACAAAGCCCTCACAAATTCACTTTCACCTTAGACAGAGTGAAAGGATTTTTGAAAGAAACAAAAACAAATTACTTTGATACATGAACAACAGTAGGAATGTCAACAGCGATCCAGTTCTGGCATATCAACCCACGTGTCACAAAGTTGGGCATTTCTTCCTCTTCGTCATCCTCAATGATGGCACTGACTTCATACTCAGGTCCCTTAAGTATCAGTTAAGGATAGTAGAAGGGCACATATGTGTCTTTCGTCACAGAAACGTATCCAGGATCATCTAAATAGGGCTCCTAGTCTTGAGCAGGAATGGAATCATCTTCACAACCGTCTAAGATGTAATCTTCAGAGTCATCTTCAAGAATTGCAGTTGTAGCATGATCTTTGGCATGGATGAACCCAGCACTTCGAAAAACCTCATGAATACTCTTCAGCTCTTTGTGGGTTGAACCAGATTTAAAACCCAAACCGGCTCTATCTTTTTTCTCAGCAACTTCAATGACTCGACCCCATCCATCAGCTTGGCCATTCTCCACTACATGTTGTGCATCTTTCAGAGAAGACATGGACACCCCATTCTTCTTAACAACATTATCAACCACAGAAAGAACCTGGAACGGAGTTCCAACATCCTTGTCAACATCATATAAGAAAAGGATGACAAACTGCTTACCAACATAGCATGTTTTCCACCAACAACAATAAGTTTGCCATTCTGGACAAATTTTAACTTTTGATGGAGTGTCGAAGTGACAACTCCGACTTCATGAATCCACAGGCGTCCTAAAAGAAAACTGTAAGCAGAAAGAATATCCATGACTTGAAAAGTAATCATGAATAAGCATGGACCTATTTTGATAGGGAGATTAACCTCTCCAATCACATTTTTCCTCAATCCATCAAAGGCTTTCACAATGACCCCACTGAATCTCATAGGAGTACCTTGATAAGACAATCTAGACAAAGTAGATTTTGGCATCATATTCAATGATGACCCGGTATCAACCAACACATTGGATAAAGTGTCCTCCTGGAATTTCATGGAAATATGGAGAGCCAAATTATGATTTCTTCCATGCTCAGTCAATTCTTCCTCACAAAAGCTCAAATTATTACACGTAGTGATATTGGCAACAATACTGTCGAATTGATTAGCAGTCACATCATGATCTATATAAGCTTGTTCCAATACTTTCTTTAGAGATTTTTGATGAGCCTCAGAGCTCATTAACAGGGATAAAATAGATATTTTTGACGGTGTATGCAACAGTTGATCCACCATATTATATTCACTCTTTTTGATCAATTTTAGCACTTCATCATTATCTGATTTCTAGTTCACATCACTTGATTGACCGGATTCAACAGAAGTCTTCAACTGAGTTTACTTACCCACAACATCTTCACTTGTCTTTGAGGGTACATTAGCAAATACTCGACCACTTCTGGTCACACGTCCTATATCTGTAATAGTCACAACTGAGGGAAGGGAATGAATGGGAACCTCTTTTCATTCATTTAACATAGTAGAATTGTATTTTTAGGGAACAACATTATTTTATTCATACGGTACCAGGCTAGGAAAACGGATGACCAAAGGTGTCACAGCAGATTTCTGACTATTATAAGAAATTACAACTCGCTCAGGGATATTGAAACGTGGAACTATGACATTCATCTCATTCTTAACTTCATTTCTGTTTGCAGTAACCTAAATCAAGTTCTGATCAATCATCTTTTGTAAGTCCCTCTTTACAATCACACACCTACGAGGGTTCACAAAACAAATACAACAAGCGGCATTATCATGCTCAATATCATGAAATTCGCTCAAAGTAGCGTGCATCTCAACAAGCGACCTCTGAATCCACCAAATATAAAAAATATGGTATGTACCAGGACACCCATATACCATATTAATAGTCGTGTTACCATGATTAGGTAACGAATTTGATTGCACATTGGGATTGGTATCTTCAAAAGACAGAATACCAATTTTTATGAGCTTTGCAACTTCATATTTAAGAGGATAGCAATTTTCAATATCATGCCCCGGGGCGCCCTGATGAAATGCACAATGGGCATTTGGCTTATACCATCATGGAATATCAGTAGGAACATCCGGCGAATCACGAGTCTGAACCAAATTCTTCTTTATCAAAGTCAGAAATGATTCAGTGTTCGACATTAGAATGGGATCAAATTGCGCTTTCATCTGCGCGCGACCTTGTTGAGTTGTCTTCTGTTGGAAATGTAGTTGATAGTTTGAAGTACCTTGAGAGGTAGAAGCGACACTTATGATGGGTGTAACAGACACTACTTGTTGCAGACGACGACTACCATTGTTGTTTACAACTCTGCGTCGTATAGACCTCTCTTAAGAGACAACATTAGTTTCTCCATCCTTTTTCTTAGAAAACCCAACACCAAACTTCTCCATACTACCTTCTTTTTTCAAACGCCCCTCATGAACAACTTCCTCTAATCTCATTCCCATATTAAACATTTCCGTGAGATCACTAGGAGCACTCACAACCATCTTTTCATAGTAAAACAAATCCAAAGTCTTTAGGAAGATCTTGGTCATCTCTTTATCTTCAAGCGAAGGGCTTACCTGAGCTACAATATCGCGCCATCTATGTGCATAATCTTTAAAAGTTTCTTTCTCTTTTTGAGACATCGCACAGAGTTGATCATGGTCAGATGCCATATCCATATTATACTTATGTTGACGGACAAAAGCTTCTCCGAGATCATTGAATGTCTTAATCTAGGAACTATCAAGTCCCATATACCACTTCAGTGCAACACTAGTGTGACTATCTTGGAAATAATGAATCAGCAACTGATGGTTGTTAGTATGGGTAGACATATTTCTAGAATACATGACCAAATGGCTTTGTGGACAAGTGTTCCCTTTGTATTTCTCAAAATATGGAACCTTGAACTTGGCAAGAATCTTCACATTTGGAACAAGACAAAGCTCGTGAGCATTCTTTCCAAATAACTCCTTTCCTTTTAAAGCCCTGATTTCCTTCTGCATCTCAGCAAACTAATCTTGAAAATCATCCATACGTTCAATAACATCCAAAATCTCGCTCGAAGCAATGTGGAAATTCTGCTCTTCAGCATAAGCTGTGGTGTGAACTATATATGGTGTCACAGGTATGATGGTAGGAACAACCAAAATCTCAGCATTAGTAATAACATTAACTACGGGAGGTGGTATAGCCATAACAGCAGAAACTCTTGAACCTTCAGAAGCAGGAGGTTGATATCCCTTTAGCACATAATTGAAAGGCATTCCTCAAGGGAAACTAGTAAGCATCTAATATTGAGAAGTATTAACCAGGGCCACAAAAATGGGCGTTGATCTGATCTCATAAATCATAGTTCTCTGCACAAGAGAAGGAGGAGGTGGTGATGGCTGATATTAAGTAGCCACCAGAGCTTCCATCGCAGCAGTGAGTCTTTCCAAACTATCCTTCTAAAGTTGGCACCTCTTAAAGGAGCTCGCGATTCTCTTGTTGCAACTGATCCATCTTTTTCTTAAAATTAGCTCGAGTGTTGTAGTGATGCGACAGCTTAGATGAACGGAGACCTAAAGAAACAATAAAGCAATGACAAACACTGTAAAGAAATAACACTTTTTGAAATACTGATAAACATCTCATTTCATTGAATATTGGAAAGAGTTACACTTGGAAGTGCAAGTTACATAATATCAAAACTCAATGAGAAAGCTAGGTTCTAAGGAGCATTTGATGACGATCCGAGCTGATACTTCCTTCGGAGTCCCTTAATCTCTCTCTCATAGTTGTCCTTCATGGTGGTCTTCTCTAACACGAGCTGATCCACAACACCTTTCCAAGCACCGGAAGTAGGAGAATGTGATGATGAAGTAGTAGAGAAAAATAAATCTTCTCCATGTCTCTTCAAAGCCCTTCGCTCAAGCAACTCAATCAAGTCACCTTTCTCCTTCATCTGCTTTTGCAACTCCGCCTTCTTCTTGTCAGAAGCATGAAACTTACTTTCTGACATCTCTTTCTCTTGCTTCATCTCAACCAAAGCATCTTTAAGAGTCTTCACATCATCAGAAGAAACAGGGAGTGGTGTAGTGACCACTGTAGTCATGGGTTCCTCAAAAGGATAAGGCATTTTGAGCTCCATAGCTCTCTTCTTCACCCAAAGTGTATAAGGTTCCAAGGCAATGCAAACTTGTCTTCCAAGCTCTCATCTACCCTTCTTGTGAATCTTAGTCCAAGCATGAACCATTCTTCTCCTCAAACCAAGAGATCCATTCCCTCATTGAAAAAATAAACCCTCTAATAGAATATTTTTAGGCTTACCCTTCAACATATAACCAAGCTGACGGAGAGCTAAACTCGGGATGTAGTTAATTCCACCTTGTGTTCCAAGAAGAGAAACATTAGAGAACTCCCCACAACTATCAATAATCTGGACATTCTCATAAACAGAAGAAGACCATGTAATGTCAGTATGAGTAAGGGACATGATCCTCTGAGACCACCTTAAACAATTCTTGTTCTCCCTAAAAATAGATGACTGTGGCAAATGCGAAATAAACCAATTGTACAACAGAGGTATACAATAAACAATGGTACCATTCCCCTTAGAAGTCCTACTATGGATGGAGAAATAAGTGTCACCAAGTAAAGTCGGAACAGGGTTCTCAATCAAGAAAATCCTAATAGCATTAACATCCACAAAGTTGTCAACATTAGGGAACAAGACTAGTTCATAGATAAGCAAAGCAAATATAGCCTCAAACACCAATGTGTTACCAGCATTAGCAAATAAAGTGGCTTTCCCAATCAAGAACTTAGAGTCAAATCCTTGATGTCTCCCTTAAACATCAGATTAGCATCTATATCAGATTTCGTCAAATGGGTAGCTGCAGCAATATCTTGGGGCTTAAGAGCTTCCTCCAAACCAGTATAAGGAACCTTATCAAAAATCGGTACACCCAATAAATAAGCATACTCCTCCAAGGTTGGCATGAGATGATAATCGGGAAAAGTAAAACATCAGTAGATGGGATCATAGAATTGCACACGGGTGTTCAGAACCCCGTCTTCAATGTTGGTAGAAAGAACAAATAGAAGCCTCCCATAACGAGATCTGAAGCCTGAACAATCAACTACCAAGGACACTAGCTTTCTCAAATATGTAAGATCGGGAGCTCGGAAACTGTACTTCTGAGTGTTTCTTGTTCCAATGTCCATAATCACAATATATGTGATGTTTGCAAAGGAAAATCTCTGAGATCCTTAAAAACTGACTGAAACAAAATGTCCATGAATGCATGAGTGCAAGATGCAACACCCATAAACAAGACCACACGAAGCACACAGGTTCAAAGGTTCGGCACGAGCATGAGGCCAAAGGTAAGAACCAACCCACAATGGTATGTACTAAGGTTATATCATCACTTGTAGAACAAGATTCTAAAAATTTCCCAGAGTCATAATTCCATCTTTTGGATATTATCGGCTTAAATGACTACTCATCGGCCAACAATATTCTCAAGAGAAACTCGTCTGAGTGTGGTATCACGTAACGACTAATTCAAGTCTACACCTGAATAGCCACAACACCACGTCCTAATAAGGCCAAGATGGGTTAAAGGGTTCTAAGGTCCTCAATTTCTCAGGCTCCCAGGTCGGAAAAAGTAATGCCAAATACAACTACTCGTAAGACATCAGTAATCCTAAAGGGGCCTCTACTGAGTAAGGGATCTCAAGTCAGCTTAGTAAGGATTACTCCATGTAAGGCAACAAGAGTATACCACCTTCCTATCATAAGTGCACTCAAGTCCGAGTATAGTACTTATCTCACCACACAGATCACCAGGCACCCATACAGAACAAGCAAAAACAAACAAATCAAACAAAAAGCGATAAATAAATCAAACTAGGTGAAACCCACTAGGAACCAGAGAGTTCCTCAATAGAGTCACCACTTTTCTGTAGCGGGGAAATTTGTGAGTTGAAGTTATTGATTAACTTAACTCAAAATACAAGAGTCGCCACCGCACTTTTATTTTATCCAAAAAGGAAAGGAAAAAGAGCGAACAAAACCTAAAGAGTTCTAAAACAAGAACAAATCAATAGAGACCTGGGTAAGGGGGTTGGTTACGCGATGGGAAGGTGTTAGCACCCAAAACGTCTATAGTACTCTATAGGAGCCCTTTGAAATATCTACGTTTTTTGGTTTGAAAATGTTTGTTTGAAAATAGATTGGGGAGGTGAGAAAACAATTATTTTTTTAAGATTTTTGTGTTTGTAGAGGCTTATCGCCTCATGCCTACGTACCCACAAAGTGCAATATAGGATCGAAACCCCGTAGTTCGTAGTAAAAATAATAAAAATTTTATTTTTTTATTGATTTTTAAATGTAAAGACAAGTCGTCATTTTAAGGAGAAAACTACGACTAGTCACCCACAAGTATAAGACAACATTTGCATCACCTAAAGATAAAGGGTTTTGCTTGGATTAAAATCAACAAGTCTATCACTCAACATCTAAGTCGAAAATGTCAACATCTTAAATACTATGGGGAATAGGAGAATTATATCTCAAATATGGAAATGACTCATATCTAAACTTTTTGAAAAGTTTTTAAGAGAAAAAGTGCACAAAGGCATAAAAAGTTTGAATGAGGTGAAGTGTTTTTCATATCTTTTTTGAAATTGGTCAAAATATGATTAATATTGATTTACATTTATTAAAGAAAACAAATTTTAAAAATTACTTGACAAAAGTCAAGGTTTTTTATTAAAGAAGTTTTAAGTTTGAAAACAAGAAGTTGTTTTGAAAAAGGAAGAAGATTTTTGAAAATTTAAGAAGGGGAGGAGATGAAGTGACTACCCTAGAAAGAAAAATAAAAGGTAGATATAAGAAGGATCTAACCAAAAGATAGCAAACTCCATAGCAAGCCAAATAAGAATTTCTTCAATCTTGAAGCATAAGCAAATGAGCAAGTCAAATAAAGGCAAAGATCCATAATACTCCAAGCATAGGGAAAGAGGTCTAATTCTAAGTCCAAGGGTCCAAGAATAGTCCAAAATGTCCAAGGTCTAAGAATAGTCCAAGAGGATAACCACAAAGTTATGAGCCCCAAGTTTTTTAGAGGTTTAATCCTTTATTAGTATTTTGAACAAGATATGGTCCAAATGGAGAAAAGAAGAAAAAAAGGCGGAAACATAAACATGTGTCCAACGGACAAAGGAAAAATAACGGAAGCATAAACAATAATATGATATGGGATGATAATAATGGAGCATAAAAATAAAAGAGAGATAGGGAACAAGAAAGAAACATAAACAAAATTAGCACAATGATATTATTAGTGAGTTAGTGATTAGTTGTTAGAACAAATGATCAACGATGGTTAACTCATGCACTTATGCCAAAGTTAATGAAAACTCATTAGAGGATTGATAAAATCAAAGCCTCATAACAACAAGTTTCATAAGTGATAGACCTGAGACAAATAATCAACCATACTTGGACTTTCAAACATAAGTTTGAGCCACGAATGATCATTTTCCAATTACGGTACAATTTAGCGTTATGTTAAGCAATTGTAATCGGGTTTATATAGAAACCACGACTATCTGAGGTCGGTCAATAAAAATGTTAGTGCTAATGTATGCTAGAGAAGTGATATTTAGATCACTCTCCGAAAGCAATACCGCACAAAAAGAAAATAGGTAACGATCTCATCTTCATCAAGAACTTGAGATAAGTTTCAATGATATCGAAGATTTTTATCGATCAAAAGAAAAAAAGAAGAGGAGAGGGAATGCCAAATTGAATTAAAATTTCAAGATCATTCCATCTTTAAGTTCATCCACTCATCTTGGTTGATTAAAGAACTAAACATATCATTAACTTAAAGCACCTAAAATAAATTGAAAATTTCACTTTAAAGATATATTTGAATTAATGAATGTTTATCCGACCTCGTCTACACCCTAAGCCCAATGAATCTAAAGAAGAAAAGGACCTTTAAAAGTGTATTCGAAGGTAAAAATCAAATGGAAAGGAAGAAGAAGAGGAAAGAACCAAAACAGTCCCAAAACAAAACCCAAAAACACATTTTGCACTATGCAAATCGATTGCACAACAGAAAATCAGCAATTTATGGGCAAAAAATACATTGTGCAATCGATTGCACAAAAGGGAAAATCGATTTCACACTGACAGACAGCAATAAAATCAACATTTACAAGGCAAAACCATGTTCAATCATTTCTTCAAGCATCTCATGATCAAGGACACAATTGAGCTCGAAAATTCAAGTAAAATAATAGCAAATAACACCAATGGAACATAATTTGCAAGATCCAAAAATCAAGCGACAAGAATCAACAAAAGATCACATTGTGGAAGATGGATCAAGCACAACAATGGTGGAACAAGGGTTTACCACTTCAAATCTAAAAATTCTTCAAATCAACTCCAAAAACCACATTCCAAAGCCTTGATCTACAAAAATTGATGATGAAAAAGTGAATGGTTGAAGGTTTAGCTCAAAGATTAGTAAGTTCTAATGATGAAATTACTAACTTTCAAAGGAAGAAAGAGATTTGGTGAATTTGGTAATTGGAGAAAAAAAAGATAGTCAAGAAAGAATTTGACAATGTGAATTTGGCTATCAAAAGCTTGTGAAATGAATGAAATGAGGCCTCTATTTATAGAATTTAGGCTTGGAAATTTTGGTGGTTTGGAATTTGAATTTGGAGTGAAATTAATGATCAAGTGGTGATTAATGAGGGTGAATTGTGGGAATTAATTGTGATGAGATAGTGGAATTATTTTTTGGGTAATCTAAAATATTTTCAAATGATGAAATTGGTGCCAAATGCTTCAAAATTTGAGAAATGCTGATTTTGGCCAATTCTATCCTTGTGCAATCGGTTGCACTGTAGCGCAAATAGACTGTGATGCTGAAAATTTCAAAATCTAGGCAAAAATGATGGGTGCAATCGATTGGACCAATAGTGCAATCGATTGCACAGTTGAAAAACTTGAAAAATGCCCTGTTAGATGGATTGAGTTGGCTTTGCCTCGATTCTTTTGACTTGTCATAGAAGGCATGGAAACAAACATATGAAAATTGGAGTTTCTTAAAAATAATCAATCAATACATGAGAACTCTTGAAAAGATGAATTTGATTCATTTGCAGATCAACTTTGACTTTTTTCAGATGAATTCCATTTGAGCTGAGGGACAGTTGATTGGTGTTCTTGATCCAAACTTCTTCCTGAAAAAGTTAGAAAAGGAAAAACAAACATATTTTTGGATTTTGATTAAAGGTTAGTAAACATAAACAAAAAACAAACACCAAGCATACAAGAAAACAAGGGTGCCCAATGATATCCTGCAAAGGAAAGCAAGAGAACCAAAGCTTGTGATCTTGCTTGTGGTATGAAATGCAAATGATATGTGGGATGTTAGGGATAAAAATTAGGGTATTACACTGGTACCATTCAGAGTTTGTGATAAAGCTGTGGATTTTCCGTACTACTTAAAGCAAGTTGTATTGTCTTATCAGCCTGTTAGCTCGAGTCTACAAGATTGCAAGGCTCACGAAAAGCTGGTACATTATATGGATGTCTGCTCCCAACGGCTATATTAGTATAAAACCTCTTGAAGACTCAAAGGTTAAACGTGTTACACACTAGATTCAAAATTTGTTGTGCATCCATCTTCAGTGTCTCTTGTACTATGGAGTAAAATCAAAGACACTCGATCAAGTCACCTTCTCAATGACTAGTTTCTGGAAAGGCTATATATATGGCTGAAGATTCAAGTTTGAATTTTAACAAGGATTCTTTTATTGAAGGAGTAGCAAGATCATGCAATTATCAACTCTAGGTAATATGCAGATTTTTTGTTTTAGGTTATAGTTGTAAAAGCCTTTAGATTTCTTACCCATGTATATATTAGAAATCTTAAGTGCTTTAGGTGTTTGTTATGGTGATTTCTCGTACCTCTGATGCTTGCATCATGTACACCTTGTTCTCTATTCTGTTGAGCCTTTAGTAGTTTAGATTAAGTATCCTACTATGTGCTTGAGCAAAAAGACTTGTCATTGGGATTCAAGCAACAAGTATTGAGCCAAGATGCTTAAGCCACGTAAGTCTCATTGCTTAAGTGCTTGAATTGTGAAATTCTTATTCAGCTAGTCTGATTGAGTAGGTGGGAAAGTCTCTGTCTGAGGGGCGAGAGCAAGACGTCTTGAGTGCAGCTTGAGTAAGGGAAGTCTCAGTCTGGATGGCCAGAAGAGCAGGTGGCTCGACCAAAGGATGTGAACAAATGGAAGTCTTAGAAATTTGCTCTAAACAAAGGGAAGTCTCAACTAGAAGATAGATGACCAGGTGGCTCAGTCATATGGTGTGCGCAAAGGTCAAGTCTTAGACATGTTCTCTAAGAATGAGAAGTCTCAAACAGTTGGTCTGAACAGTTGTAAAAGTCTTATGCAAAAGCATAAGCGATTGTAATTATGAAGTGGTTATAATGAAAATCTCTTGTGAGGCAAGAGGACTAGACTACTCTTAGTTAGGGGAGGAACTAGTATAAATCTTTTGCGTCTTCTGCTGTTATTTTATTTACTTCTATTGTATCCGATTCCAAACGAACTAACTCGGAATCTAAACATCAATTTTGATTCCGAAAATATGATCAGAAGCTAAATAAAAAGAAAATGTGAAACACAATTCAACCCCCCCTTCTTGTGTACTTTTCATACCTTCGTACAAAAACCTCCAACTTTTCCTCATTTCACACCATCTTCTC
The DNA here is from genome assembly GCA_963859935.3 of Lathyrus sativus. Lineage (NCBI taxonomy): Eukaryota > Viridiplantae > Streptophyta > Magnoliopsida > Fabales > Fabaceae > Lathyrus > Lathyrus sativus. The sequence goes on from OZ012738.1 coordinate 586,884,891, forward strand.
ATCCCCTTCATCACGGAAACGTCAAACCTTTGAATTTTGTCATTCTTCAACACCTGGAAAATCCAAAAAAAAAACCCAATAAATCCAACCCAACAATCAACCCTTCGAAACTCATAACCACTTCATCACTCTTCTGATCACAAAAAGCTCATAACCACCCTTCAATCTTCAGTTTCCAACAATCATCAAGCATCTTCAATCTTCCCACAAACCTTCGTAACCACTAAAAAAAGCCTTCAAACCCACCTTCATGAAACAACGCAGTCGCAAGAGAGGAAGAGAGGCCGAAGATGAAAGGAAAAGAGAGAACCGAGATCGAGTGAGAGAGATGTGATAGTACGAGAGAATCGAAACAAAGAGGAAAACGAGATGAGAGAGCAAATCGTGGTTGGGATTATTTGGAAAGGATGAATTCGTGTTCCTCTATAGCATTGGGTACTGAGCATTTTTTTAAATACGTTTTTTTTTGTATTGCTTGTTTCTCTTCATGGGTTTGGGCTGGTAGACCATTTTGATTTGATTTCTAAACCCATAATCTATATCTTACCCTCCTTTCATTCTTATTTTATTTTTTATTTAAAATTTTTTTCTTTTCTATTTCTCACCTACTATATTATTTTTGTTTCTCTTCAAATTTATAGTTTTTTAGTTTAATTTTGATTTATATTTATGAAATTGTATTGATCCTATTTTTATTGGTTACTTTTAATCCATTATTTATTTTCATTTCCTTTTGATTTTCATTTTTATTTTTGGTCGATGAGATCTAAGAAAATCATGGAGAAATGGCTACAAGGTTGATTGAACCCTCAATGTTTCAAATCTGTTGATGATGATCATTTGGATCATTTTTTAAACTTTGAGGCATTGATATGTTACCCTTGATTAATCATTTGAGACTCTTGATTAAAGATGATATCGTTCCTTCTTTTTCTTTTCATGTGGCATAGCTTTAGGAAAATGATTCTTGTATCATTTATCTAGCTTGTTTAAACACAAATATTGTTATTGACCGGCCTCCCATAGTATGATATTCCTCATAGATTGTGTTACGATTTCTTAACATAGCGCTGAATTAGTCCCGATTCGATAAAAGTGATCATCCGATCTATAACCATTAACAACTGACTTCTAACTTTACTTTCCGCTATTTATTTTCTTGTTATTTACTTATAGTTATTTGCTTTCTGTCATTTATTTCACTGCTCATTTATTTTTCATTTATCATCATGTCATATGCTTATTCTGTGATTAGTCATCGATGAAAACACAAAAACATGATAAAATAATTCAAACCCTAAAAGACACAAATTCTGGACTATGGTTACCATCCCTTGCATGGAGTTTTGAAATTTGTACTCAACCTAGTGAAATTCTGGTGTACATATCACAGATGTCCCAAGAGATGTCGAGACATTGATCTCTGCATAACTAAACAAGGACCTAACAGAATATACCAGAACAACGTGATTGTTAGAAATAATACAGTGTAATGATAAATGTTTCAACATCTGTTAAGACATGTATTTCACAGCAAGAGACAAGACTGAAATATTCATAATAGAATGATAAATAAAGCCAAGATATGATGACGCAGTTTGGTGTATAACAACACCTACATCTGGGGGCTACCAAGCCATGAATGAGTCCATTATTAGTAATAGTATTTAGAGCTAAACTCCCTCGTTTACAACTCCTCACTTAATCCCTACCTAGTACAAGTCTATCTAGAAATCACCATCTAAATAAGAGAAACCCATCTCAATTCCTAAATCACCTCAGTGATATCTAACAGTCACAACCTTCAGTAACTGTATCAAGTTGTTCAACTGAAAGACATCCCTCTCAATATAATATTCAGTCAAGACTCTTGACTAACAAACATGCATGGATTTGCTTAAAATCTTCATCCAAGAACAATATAAAATTCATTACCTACAAGTTTCTGAATATGTAAAACCATATCTACCCCAATGTATCAACTGATACAAAGGGTGACTTACAACACAAGAAAGTACATGACTCTCAAAACCTTAAACCCTTATAATTACTTTCACAAGAATTCGTTACAAGGTCTCTCTCTTACGATCTCTATCTATGCCTTAGGTCTTTGTCTTCCTTTTATAGCTTTCAGCAGTCCATGGGCTTCGAAGTCTCTGTCCAATCTTTCCTTGATCCATGTTCTGATTGTACCTTAAACCTTGGAACAGATCTATAACAAATTTGTTGCACCAGACCAAGATGTCGAGTCTAAAATGCTAGGACATCTTGTCTAACATGTTGTTCTTTACAGTTTTCTTCTTGTTGGAACATCTTGTGCAACATCATGCTTTACCAAAATTTAGTCAAATCTTTGGAGCCTTCAATCTCCCCTTTTGAAAAAATTTGGCTAAAACTCCTTCTACACAATAAACCCAAGAAGCAAGGAGAAGAAGAGTAGAAAGTCTTGAAGTCATTTCATCCAGCATGTAATGAACCTCCTAGAAGCTTTCATTCTTCATGTACAACATGCACCACCTGTTGTACAACAATTATCCTGAACCTAGTGTACATGAGGAAGAAAATGCAAGACACTCCCCCTCAAAACCAGTCCCAGTTTACCACCTTCCATTATCCAGGTCAGGGTTTAGAGGAGCATACCCCAATTCTAGATAACTCAGAACACAAGACATAATTGTGTTCATAACTCAGTTCACAAGACACAAAAAGGAAGACTCAGAAAAGAAACTGAGTCACAGACAAGATGTCAGAGCATCCCATCCAACATCCTTGCAAAGAAACTGTGAGAACAGACTCAAACCCCAACCAGATATCAGTTATATGTTGTAAGGTGCAACACACAACTGGGATAGACACACAACCTATCTCCCCCTTTTTATCCAAAAATTGACAAAGATGTCCAAGACAGGTTCATACCCACATGGTACTTACCCAAACCCGAACAAAAGCCATGAATACTCGACACAGCAAAAGAACCACAACCTGAGACTAACGAAACACAGACCCCCTTTAAATACCCAAGCATTTACTCTAGGAATTAACGTCCCATTGATATAATCGAAGGACAATTCAATAAAAGGAGTAAATTGAGCAAGAAAACTTCAGCATAAATGACCGTGCACCGTCTAACGAGGACTTGACTGTTTCAAATTTAGGAAGAAACGTCCAAGGCACATGTTTTACACGCCTTCTCTTAGGCATGCTTTCCATTGTCCAAGGAACACCGTCTAAATACACCTTCTTGGAAATAACCACAAGTTTTAAACAATGTCATGACATATGGTCAGCCTTTGTATAGTCTTTTTCATAGCCTCTGAGGCATAGTCACAGATCCTTCAAGTAATCCCTGCATACTCCTTTCAACCAGTGGCTGACTAAGATGTTAAGACATCATGCCCAACATCTTCCAACAAGGACTCCTAAGAACCTTAACTCATTCTGGAGAGAGAAATAAATTCTCCCAGATAACATCCAATCTTATTTCTCAAGTCTCTCCTAAGAATTAAGAACAATGTTGATATAATTCAGTATCCTTAACAGCCCAACCTTCCATGCAGAATTGACAAATCTACCGAAATCAACATACCACTATGTCAAGACATCTTTCCTGACATCACATCCTTACAAGAATCACGTGAGCATCTTCTTGCTCATAAGTGAGAACAATACCGGGACCACATTCCTTGTATCATAACCAAAGAACTTTGGATTGAGACGCAATAACACCATTGATTGCTCTCCCCCTAAACACATCTATACACTGTATAAATTCCTCTTAAATTTTACTGCCACAGACAACCTTGTTCTGGAGAATAAATCCAATCAAACCTTGAACGCTCACATCCTAGAGAGAGACATACAAGTCCTCTTAGCTTCTAGGTTAGACAGAGTGTCATCCATATTTGGAAGACACCAAATCCCTTCTCCATATGAAAAGTGATACAACTTCAGCCTGATACAATCTTTTCTACTGATACCTCCAACAGGACCTATCACCAGAATCCACATTGTCTTGACAGTAGCTTTACACCATACTCAATAAGGAATAGAAACAACTCCAAAGCTAAAATTCACACACAGTCATCCTTCAAGAGTAACCAGTAGTAGGGATGATGCTCTTACATCATTTAGGACATCAGAATCACCATAGGTCACAACTGCAGTAGATCATAGACCATCACAGAAGACAGAATACCCCAGAGAGAAATAAACTCTCACGAGCCTCAATAAGCTTCAACCCAGAAGCACAAAGTTCAGACAACCAATTCTAAACTAACTTCTCAACAAGGTCTGCTTCTCCTCTGCCCTTCAGTTTTCTATCCTTCAAAATGCTACCTTGCATAGATCACCACAAGACACGTTACATCAGTACTAGCAAGGGCTAATGTTCCAACAGGTGATGACATCATAAGCCTAGAGCAACAGGCTTGTGTAGGTAGTTTCTTCAGTCATACTTCAATACTACATTCCTCCAAGAGTGACCAATCAAAATATCTTCTACTAGGTCCTTGATCATGAGGTAACAACAGAACTTGAGCTTCCAGTACTAACACCCTCTTACCCTAGACAAAACTCTGTAACACTCATATCAAACCTCTTAAATGAGACTCCAAGAAGAAGATATAAAAGAACCAAGAAATCAAAAACTCCCTTGAGCTTTTGCCATTGCATGATTCACAAAGGTTGAGGTAAACATTAGCTCTAGCTTATAAAAGATGGTACAACTCCAATGTACACAAATGACTTCAACATGAACATCCAGATGTTCAGCACAATGTTAAAACACTTGATTTACATTATTGACTTGACTAGACAACTAATGAGACCATACATCCCTTAGACTTCCCTTGAATGTCTTTTCCATCATAACATAACAAGAGTTCCATGTTCTCATATACTTGATCATGATATAAAATTTGAGTAAACAACCTCCATTTTGTACATATCAATGGAAAAACAACTAGACCTTTTCAAGAAGACTCAAGATAAGGAACAAATACCTTGATGACAGTCTTCCTCGAGCACAATTCTCCAAGGAAATGATACACATACGATCAGATTCCCCACTAGAATCAAACCAATAGAAGAGGTAGTCACAACTATCAACAAGATCACTCATATTCAGCTTTGAAAAACCAGAAAAGTCTTCAAGATGTTAGAGTGAATATCCCAGACATGTCTCCTTGACATCCATGTGCTTAGAAACAGGTTGAGATGTCTTCATAGCCCTTTAGCATAAAATATGCCACAAGATCCTTCAATGGAGTACTAGAAGTCTAGCTCCAGATCAAAAATGAACTTACCTGAACAGAACTCACCAAATCTAATGGTGTCTTAATTTTCATCTTCACCAACATACATATACAAGACAAAACTCTTGGATAGAGGCTTCCTAGATTACAGACCGAAAGACTCTTCAAGACCAATCTGAAGAAGATTTCCAACACTATTGATAAACGCGCATTTGTTTATCCTCCAGAACATATGCTAAGTCTTTCCTTTGTCCAAGAAGCTCACTCCTTGGAACAATAATATTCTGCACACACTCTTCAGAAGTGATGTTTCGACATCTGGTTAAACATCAGGTCCTTTCCCATGAACAAGTCATTGGATTTTGATTTCTTGCACTGTCTGAAGCTGCACCTTCAGGAGTAACACTTTTAACATCATCAATCAAAAAGGATAATCAATTAAATACTTGTTAAGGCCACATATAGCAATTGATTTTAAATCCCAATTTTATATTCTTCAGTTACAAAATGACATAAGACACCCCTCTTTACTCAATCAACAACCTAGAGAGAAATTTTCCAGACATAAATATTCCCTAAAATACCATCTTCTCTTATGAAAACATTCGGCATTACCTTTATGAGTGGACTTGAGAGAGGACTTAAGTACCTTGGGCTACCTAAAACATGACATAGAGTGTTTACCTGTAATACCCTAATTTTTATCCCTAAGATCCCACTTATGTTTTTCATTTCATACCACAAACAAGATTGCAAGTTTTGGTCCTCTTTCCTTCCTCTACAGGTTTGTTCTTGAGAGATCACCGGACACCCTTGTTTTCTTGTTTGTTTGATTTTTTTTATGTTTATGTTTGCTAACCATTAATTAAAATCCAAAAAAATGTTTGTTTTTTCTTTACTAACTTTTTCAGGAAGAGTTTGGATCAAGGATATCAAATATCAGTCCCTTAGCTCGAATCAATTCATCTGAAAAAAGTCAAAGTTGATCTGCAAACAATTCAAAATCATTTGACCAAGAGTTTTCCCAATATGTAATTGATTATTATTCAAGAGACTCCAATGTTCATGTGTTTATTTCCATGTCTTCTTTGAGAAGTCATAAAAATCGAGCCAGAACCAAGAAAACACATCAAAAGGCAAATTTTCAAAATTTTCACTGTGTTAGTTGATTAACACATTTGCACATGCAAATGGTTAATCGATTAACCAGTAGGTTTTTTGTGAAAATGCAGCAAATTCAAATTCTGCAGAATTTTGGCACCAAATTCAAATGTTTCATCATGAGAATATTTTAGATCACTTCATTTTTATTCTCCTACCTCATCATAATTGATTCCCACCATACACCTTCACTAATCACCATTTGATATTGATTTTGCCTCCAAATTCAAATTCCAAGCCTAATTTTGGTTCCAAGCCAAATTCCGAACCACCAAAATTTCCAAGCCTAAATTCTATAAATAGAGGTCTCATTTCATTCATTTCACAAGCTTTTTATAGCCAAATTCACCTTGTCAAATTCTTTCTTGACTCTCTCTTTTTTCTCCAATTATCAAATTCACCAAAGCTCTTCCTTCCTTTGAAAGTTGGTAAGTTCATCATTAGAACTTACTAATCTTTGAGCTAAACCTTCATCCATTCACTTTTTCATCATCAATTTCAGTAGAACAAGACTTTGGAGTGTGGTTCTTGAAGTTATTTGAAGCAATTTCATATTTGAAGTGGTAAATCCTCATTCCACCATTGTTGTTCTTGATCCATCCTTCACAATGTGATCTATTGTTGATTCTTGTTGCTTGATCTTTGGATCTTGCAAATTGTGTTTTATTGGTGGTATTTGCTATTTTTTACTTGATATTTTATGCACAATTGCATCCTTGATCATGAGGTGTTTGAAGAAATGATTGATCAAGGATTTTGCAACTTTCAAATTGATTTTCTGTTGTTTTTACAGTGTTAATCGATTAACCAAAAACAGGCGTAAACTGGTTAATCGATTAACAATTGGTTTCTGCACCCAAAATTTAAATTTTACATTGGTTAATCGATTAACCAAATTTGCACTGCAAATGTTTAATCTGTTAACCAGTGTCTAGAATGTGATTTTTGCTTGTTTTGGGGAGTGTTTTGGTTATTTCTCCTTCTTCTTCCATTCTCTTTTGATTTTTGCCTTGGAATACACTTTTAAAGGTCATTTTCCTCTTTAAATTCATTGGACTTAGGGTGTAGATGAAGTTGGATAAACATTTATTAATTCAAATCTATCTTTAAAGTGAATTTTTCAATTCATTTTAGGTGTTTTGAGTTAATGATATGTTTAGTGCTTTAATCCACCAAGATGAGTGGATGAACTTAAAGATGGAATAATCTTGAACTTGTAATTCAATTTGGCTTTCCCTTTCCTCTTCTCTTTTTTCTTTTGATCGATGAAAATCTTTGATATCGTTTGAACTTATTTCAAGTTCTTGATAAAGATGAGATCGTTACCTATTTTCTTTTCATGCGGTATTACTTTCGAAGAGTGATTTACATATCACTTCTCTAGCATGCATTAGCACCAACATTCTTATTAATCGGCCTTAGATAGTCATGGTTTCTACATAAACCTGATTACGATTGGTTAACATAGTGCTAAATTGTCCTGTAATCGGAAAATAATCAATCGTAGCTCAAACTTATGTTTGAAAATCCAAGTATGGTTGATTATTTGTCTTAGGTACTTTATCTATGAAACTTGTTGTTAGAAGGCTTTGATTTTATCAATTCTCTAATGATTCTTCATTAACTTTGGCCTATGTGCATGAGTTAACCATCACTAATCATTTGTTTTAACAACTAATCACTAACTCACTAACAATATCATTGTGCTAATTTTGTTTATGCTTCTTTATTGCTCCCTATCTCTCTTTTATTTTTATGCTCCATTATTATCATCTCATATCATATTATTCTTTATGCTTCCGCCATTTTTTTTCTTTTTCCACTTGGACCTTTTGTTTATGTTTATATTCTTTTTCTTTTGTCCATCTGGACCAAAAACATTAATAAAGGCTTAAACCCGTAAAAACCTTGTTCTCTTAATGGTGGACTATGGTTACTATCCTTTGAATTGGACTTAGACCTTGTACCTCTTGGATTATTCTTTGACCATTGGACTTAGAATTAGGTCTCTTTCCCTATGCTTGGAGTATTATGGATCTTTGGCTTTATTTGACTTGCTCTTTGCTTCTGCTTCAAGATGGATGAAATTCTTATTTCTCCTGCTATGAAGTGTGCTACAATTTGGTTAGATACTTATTGTCTCTAGATTTTTTTTCTAGGGTAGTCACTTCATCTATTCCCCTTCTTAAATTTTCAAAATCTTCTTCCTTTTTCAAAACCCTCTTGCTTTCAAACTTAAAATCGCTTCCATAATAAAACCTTGACTTTTGTCAAGTGACTTTCAAACTTTGTTTTCTTTAATAAATATCAATCAATGTTAATCATATTTTGACAGTTTCAAAAAGACTTTAAAAAAATACAAAAACTCATTCAAATCTTTTTATGCCTTTCTGCACTTTTTCTTTTAAAAACTTTTCATAAAGTTTAGACATGAGCCATTTCCATAGTTGAGATATAATTGTCCTATTCCCATAGTATTTAAGATGTTGACATTTCCCACTTTGATGTTGAGTGATAGACTTGTTGATTTTAATCCAAGCAAAATCCTCCATGTTTAAATGATGCAAATGTTATCTTATACTTGTGGGCGACTAGTCGATGTTTTCTCCTTAAAATGACTATTTGTCTTTACATTTAAAAATCAATCAAAACAAACCAAATTTTTTTTATTTGTACCATGAACTACGGGGTTTTGATCCTATATTGCACTTTGTGGGTATGTAGGCATGAGGCGATAAGTCTTTACGAACAAAAAAATCTTAAAAAATAATTATCTTCCCATCTCCCTAATCTCCTTTCAAACAAACCTTTCAAACCAAAAAACGTAGATACTTCAAAGGGATCCTATAGAGTACTATAGACATTTTGGATGCTAACACCTTCCCATTGCGTAACCAACCCCTTTACCCAGTCTCTGTTTGTTTGTTCTTGTTTTAGAACTCTTAGGTTTTGTTCGCTCTTTTTCCTTTCCTTTTTGGATAAAATAAAAGTGCGGTGGTGACTCTTGCATTTTGAGTTAAGTTAATCAATACCTTACACTCATAATTTTACTGCTACATTACCAAATACATATATCATGAATTTGATATACAAGGTATTAACTCAACCCTTTTCCTCCTATTACCCTTCATGTTACCTAATTGAAACTATCTTCCAAGCAACATAGAAAGGTCCTTCAGAAGTATCCAGATCGTAGTGCTCTCTCCTGTCTATTACTCCCAGCTAGAGGTAACAAGAATAACCATAGAAACTAACTCTATACTCAACATGCACCAGGTAAGATGTTAGAACATCTTATAAGGCACCGTGCGTAACAATAGCATCATTATGAGCAGCAACGTATGAATCTTCACAGAGCGCTCAGTTAACCATCAGTAGTTGTCAACCCAGATTCAGAAAACTATCCGCCTAGCTTCTAATCTTCCTCGACCATAACAGTAATGGATGGTCTAATAACACAATCTCCTTTCTTGTTCAAAAGACCAGAAAGTATCTTCCCTATAACTCATCCAGAAACAGAATAGGATGCTTGCTCTGATACCAATTGAAATTCTGGTGTACAAATCATAGATGTCCCAAGAGATGTCGAGACATTGACCTCTGCAAAACTAAACAATGACCTAATAGAACATACCAGAACAACCTCATTGTTAAAAACAATACAGTATGATGACATATGTTTCAACATCTGTTAAGACATGTATTTCACAGCAAGAGACAAGACTGAAATATTCATAACAGAATGATAAATAAAGCCAAGATATGATGACCCAGTTCGGTGTACAATGACACCTACATCTGGGAGCTACCAAGCCATGAATGAGTCCACTATTAGTAATAATTTAGAGCTAAAATCCCCCGTTTACAACTCCTCACTTAATCCCTACCCAGTATAATTCTATCTAGAAATCACCATCTAGATAAGAGAAACCCATCTCAATTCCTAAATCACCTCAGTGATATCTAACAGTTACAACCTCTGGTGACTATATCAAGCTGTTTAATTGAAAGACACCCCTTTCAATATAATATTCAATCAAGACTCTTAACTAAAAAACATGCATGGATTTGCTTAAAAGCTTCATCCAAGAACAATATACAATTCATTACCTACAGGTTTTTTAATATGTAAAACTATATCTACCATAATGTATCAAACGATACAAAGGGTGACTTACAACACAAGAAAATACACGACTCTCAAAATCCTAAACCCTTATAATTACTTTTACAAGAATTCATTACAAGGTCTCTCTCTTATGATCTCTATTTATGCCTTAGGTTTTGGTCTTTCTTTTATGGCCTTCAGCAGTCCATGGGCTTCGAAGTCTCTGTCCAATCTTTCCTTGATCCACGTCCTGATTGCACCTTAAATCTTGGAACAAATCTGCTGCACCAGACCAAGATGTCGAGTCCACAATGCTAGAACATCTTTTCTGACATGTTGTTCTTTACAGATTTCTTCTTGTTGGGGCATCTTATGCAACATCATGTTTTACCAAAATTTAGTCAAGTATTTGGAGTCTTCACCTAGCAAAAGGAGGTATGGAGCTGGATTCTATATTTTCTTTGTCTTAGCTTAGGACACTGTTGCACATCATTCATGGCTTACTCTTGGGTTTTCTTACAATGAGACTTATTTGATCAATTAATTCTAGCTGGTCGTTTAAAAGACTAGCCCACTTTTCTAGTACACGTGTAGCTTATTAGCTTAGGACACTGTTGCACATCATTCATGGCTTACTCTTGGGTTTTCTTACAATGATACTTATTTGATCAATTAATTCTAGTTGGTCGTTTAAAAGACTAGCCCACTTTTCTAGTATACGTGTAGCTTATTGTTTGGGTTGTGTGCGTATTCTTATCCCCATTTGAGAAAATGTACCCCCATTCCCAAGACATGTTATAATTTTACCGCTTTCTCTTTGCTTGCTTTTTCCTAAGTAGTCTATAATGTAAGAATAAAATCAATTGCCTCTTTTTAAAAGAGCAAATAAGTTTGATCCAACGTCAAGCATTTTTCATAAAAAATAAGTTTGATCCAACGTCAAGCCATATCCCATTTTTGTAATTGGACCGCTTCATACGTTGCCATCAACCTTTCCCATTTCTATTTCATTCCTTTTATCATCTCGTGATAAAACCCTTGATCCAACGTCAAGTGGAATTTTCTCAAAATAAACTAAAAAACACAATAAAATTCGATTAAGATTACGTGTCACGAGCCTTAAGTGGTGGAGAAGGGGTAAGAATGGAGCTTTCTTACACTTACTCTGATTATTTTGACACAAGACGTTTGGCTTGGTAGCTCGAAATAATCACCTCTACCCATAGTCTTTAGCGTAATCCAAATCAAGAACAATCTTCTCAAAACCCTAAAATCAACATCAACACATCAAAATTGTCTTTTCTCGCCCCGTGCGATTGAAACTTCTCAAGACACTAATTTCTTTCCCCCGTGCAATCAAATAATTGTTTTCAAAAGAACATTGTTTGGTCCCTTCTATCACGCATATAAACTAGTGCTTTAGCCTGCCCTAGTGAGCAGACAAGCCAGTGTTTAACAGTTAGAATGTGATCTAAACACTCGTTCATTAAAAGACACAAACCAAACACCCATAGTCCCCCAAACCACGATTTCTATGACTTCCTCATTGCACTAGAATGGTACGTAGGCATATGATTGCGAGATCCTAGCAAGCTACCTTTTGTTTTACCTACCTTTTCTTTTTGTATCCAAACCTTTCTCTCGTAGTCTTTCGAACTACGAATGCCCTAATTTCCCATTTCTCAATGAGAATGCGTAAGCACGAGGGTCTCAATCCTTGGCGAGCACCCTAATAGATAACCTTTCATTTCCCCATTTTAAGGTTTCCCTTCTATTCTCTTGTTTAGTTTTTTTATCATTCAAAGAAAGTAAATAAACATGTGTTAACATCCAATCACAAATCAGACTAAGAGGTTCTCGTTGAGTACAACGGACGTGAGGGGTGCAAATACCTTCCTCTTGCATAATCGACTCCTGAACCCAAATTTAGTTGTGATGACAATTTTCCACTCCTAAAGGTTTTGTCAATATTTTCCTATTCTTTCATTGGAATGAATAAAGTTCAGCGGTGACTCTGTTCAAACAATTTAGCAGTTATATTGCACCAAAATCATTACTAGCTCCTTTAATCTATCGTCAAAATCGTATCACATTTCAAGTACCCCAGGATACCCCATTTCTTTAACAACACCCAAAATTTCAAAATAACTCCATCTATAACCATCATACTTCCAAATTGACACTTCCCCTCCTACATATGTACCCCTATCATCAAATTATCCTTCGTGATGAAAGTCAACACGAAAAACATCCATTTGGGGAAGAGAGATGTACGTTGTAGATATCATTATAGATATAAGGGACCACATATAAAACTCTAGACTTCAATACAGCAACATTACATTATTTTACCCTACCTTACCAATACTGACAAATTGGACACTCACCTGCAATCCCTAAAATGTAAACCAAAAAATTATGGAAAACGGCACCTACCGTAATCGTTCAATGCTTCACTTATGTGTTCCTCTCCTTCGAATCCTTCTTCTCCGTTCTTCGTTCCTACTTGTTGAAGATTCCTCCTTTGTGCCTGAGCACCTCTCGTTCCTTCTGCATTCGTAGCTCTCCTCCTTCACATTTAGAGATTCATGTTCTTCGTCAATCCTTTCCTTTCTCAATTTGGAATTTAGGGATGCAATTTAAAATAATGTCCTTCTGTTTAATTACTTAATGTTAAATAAAAAACAATTACGGGTCATCAACGTTACAACCACCTCAGTAACGTTAATGCCAGATATGCATTTTTGGGACGGAAATTTAAATAAATAAAAAAAATTCAACGGTGTAAGGGTTATGTAATTTAAAGAACTAACTTGTAGGAAAAAAACTTACAGAACCAACATGTTAGAATTAAATCCCTTAAAAGACCCTGGTGTAATTTTGCCTATATTAAACTATTGATATAAAATAATAGTTTCAACTAAAATCTATAATTAGCAATTGTCTTACTTTAAAAATATAATTGAATATATGCAATAGATATTAAAAATATTCTAAACTATATTATATAGCAATAGATATTACATATAAAACAAAGTTAATATTATAATAGATATTAAAAATATACTAAACTACATTTTATAGCAATAGATATTACATATAAAACAAAGTTAATATTATGTTAGCAGTCTGTATTACATGTAAAACATAGTTAACTATGTCTTACCTTAGCAATTGTCATACATAGTGTGATGAATTTGAGTTTTGGAGAATTTAGCATATAGGGCACAACAAACTTGTATATATTAGTATATGTAAGAGTGGCGTGTTAGTGGGGTACATGCCCCTTTTATTTATATATATATATATATATATATATATATATATATATATATATATATATATATATATATATATATATATATATATATATATATATATATATATATATATATATATATATATATATATATATATATATATATATATATATATATATATATATATATATATATATATATATATATATATATATATATATATATATGTGTGTGTGTGTGGATTTGAATTACTATATAGTTAGGTTTAAATTGCATTGGTTGGGGGCATGAACAACTAATTTTTATAACAATGCATAGTTTAAATTTTTAAAAATTTTCATTAATAAGATTGACATCATTCAAAATAAACCAAGTCTGTGAATATATGTCAACCTAGACATATGCATTTATAGCACTTATAAATATTGTTGCAATTGTTTTCCATCATTTAGGAAAGTGTGCATAAGTTTGTGTAATTATGAGATAGTGAGAAAGGTGTCAAACCAATCAACAAAATAAATGCACACAATCCAATATATTTAGATAACACAAATGATGTCAACTATCATGGCTTTGATTAGTTAAAATATATAATTTTGAATTTTTTTTAACTATTTGGTATCAACATTATGATTAGTTTGTGAGATTAGTTGTCCAAAGCATTCTCATTTATTCAATCAAATTATATGTTTGTCCATTTCTTTGCTAAAGGATTTGAAAAGGTGGATACAAAAACTCTTCTAGTTAATAAATTAAAGAAACATTATGATGATGGGTTGGAAAAATATTTGTCTTGCTTAAATCAGAGTTTCCTTCTAACCTCTTTCTTTGTTGGAACCTACTCTAATCTGATAAACAATGGGCTAACATTCTTAGAAACTAAGAATTAAGAATTTCATCTTGCACTCAACATCATATTCATTCATTTATTTAGAGTGGAATTAAGTTTGAGTTTCATATAGTGCAAGAAAACTCATGCATGGCTACTGGCAATTACTATTTCAAAGTGTTGTTCTGGATTGGTTAGTGGTTAGGACCTCATCTCTATACCAACTACTTCATATGCCTACTGAATTAAATCATCAACTCAATGATAAGGTTAGTGATTACATTATGAATAATCAATTGTGTTTCCCACATGATGCAAACATACATTTTCCAAATATGAGCAAGATTGTGGAGCTCATAGTAGTTCCTAAAGAAGATCAATGGAATAAAATGGTTCGGCTCAACCTTGAAAATGGCACCAAACTTCTCAAATATGCTTATGATTTCAAATACATAAGGGTGGGATAATGTTGGAGCGGTAAAACGTCAAGCAAAAATTATTTTTGAAAGAATTCCCTCTAGGATTTTTATCGTCTCCACAGAGATCGGTGCGAGGGAAAGAATGTCGTTCGATAATCTCTACATCTATAAGATTGAGTTTTAATGGTTTTAGAGTGAGTCAAAAGTAAAAAAGAAAACCTATGACAAGAAAATAATACATTCTTTAGACATGAGAAAACTCGTCAGGAGTTGTATTTCATTCTACCCATCATGTACTAAAAAATATATTGATCAAATGCACGCAAACTAAATCACTCGTCAGAATCCCCACGTATCACTCACAACAAGAGGTTATATCTGACACAAACATTGAGAGATCAACTGCATTCTCTCGTCGGTGATGTCTCACGCAACTAAACAACACGGAGCATTAAGATCTGACACACATGTGAATATTAAACCATTTTCAATAGAAAATAAACACTCATCTTAGGTCGAGTTCCAAGAGTACATGTCTATAGCAATCCAAACCCATTAAGATAGATAGTAAAGAAAAGATAACATCAATTAAGAGTTGTATAAGAGATTTTATACAAAGATCCATAAATACACATACAATCGAAGTAAAATTAAATACAATAATCCCAACAAATGAAAAATAGATAGACAAGAAGGAAGAAGAAAAAATATCACACGGTTTGTCAACTTTGATTGAAGTTAATTTAACACGTATCAAACTCTCCCCAAATTAAACTTGTTTGTCCTCAAACAAGAATCAATCAACTCAAAGAAACAAAAGTAATTCTCACAAAATCATGTTCAACAAGATTTTACAAACGGAAACAAACGTATGGTACAAATATCAAAAGTACATGCAAAGCAATGCTTACAACTATACTCAACGACAACATGAATATGAAACAAAGTCTAAGCAGAAAACACGTGTTAAAAATTCTAAAGCAGTACATATGTTCAAGAATGAATTCACACCTAATACACAATTTCATCAAGAGATGAAGAAAACAAATATGGGGGACAAACTCACACACATAAATCTTGCTAACAACAATTCAAATTAGGCATTCATCTAAAAAAAGCTCATATTAAAAGTATAAAAGCAAAAATTACAAGGGCTTTAAAGGGTTGTAATGTGGCTTGGCTAACAAGGAAAGGGCATATCTCAAGGTAATTGAAACAAAAATAATGCCTAACAAATGAGAGTGATCACATCTCAAATACTCAAGCATTCATAACTTCTTTCACCTTTTTCTCATCTTCAAATTGTTACACCAATCCACATAACTTAATAGCACAACGTTATTCTATTTCTTTTTCTATTTCACTTATTTTTCCTTTTTTCTTTTCTTTTCTTTTTCACTTTTTTTTTCTTCTTTTTCAAACTTTTTCTTTTTATCAACCTCTTAGCAACCAACCTTTTCTCGCAACTTATTAGACAAGGGTAAAAACTCAAATAACAATTCATGGTTATGGTTTAAGAAAAAAATATTAGAATCCATACAAAAATGAACTTAACACCAAAATGGATTCTAACAAAGGCTCAAATGGGGTAAGCAAATTCTCACTCACTCACAAGGTAGATTGACTATTTGGTCAAGTGGTTTTACTTAAAATCAAACAAAATGCCTTGATAATTTTAGTGTTATCATACAAATCAACACAAATACAAGATTAAACATGATTCAAACGAGTTAAACAAGAAAGTTGGTCTCCATGCAAATTAGTAAAAAATGGAAAGGTTCCTCACATTGGGCTATGAACTAAAGTGATTTAAAATTGAACGAAAATTGAAAAAGAATAAATGTCAGGTAAGTTGTACAAAGTCTAAGGTTCATAAACATACTATGTTGTAGAAATCACTAAACACATACCTTGACCATGCAACTTTCTTTCAAAATCTTATTACCACCACACGTTTTCTTGTTGAAACATTCAAACTTGAACATGTTAGAACAAGGTTTTGGTTCTACATATATTATCTAGTTTTGATGATAACAATACATATATTTCTTATGTAACAATTATGTACTCTAATGAATTTCTTAAAGTATGCAGTTATTTAGTGAAAACTGATTTTGGATAACTCTCAAGAATTTTAAATCAGAATCTCAAGCATGTCTCAAAGAATTCATCTTGTTTCCTTCTGAAGAAACATCAGCAGTTCTGATGAATGTTGAATGTCTTTAAAAATAAAGAAAGTGATAAGTGCTTCTAAGGAGAAGTTTCGCTTCCATCTCTGATAAACTACTCTGAAGACTCAAAATATCACTTATTATTTTATTCTCTGGTCTTACAAGTAAAAATATTCAGAAAAGATGGACAAGACAGAAATGTGTGATGGAAGTATCTGTACGTGTAGACTTTCCTATATTAATATAAATTGATTTTCAGTCAGTACTGCTACATGGGATATGGTGAGACTTTGCTACTATTATCTCTCACAGGTCAAATGTTACCGTTGCAACAGTTGTGATTAATAGTTACACTTATACCCCTCAAGGCTACAACTTCAAGTTATATAAAGAGAACACTCCTTGCAAATAATAACAAACACATATACAAAAAAGAGTGAAGCATGCTCAGTTTATATTCATTTTATACACAAGAGTTGTTGCTGATATTTCTGTAATCCTTTGTACTTAAAAGTCTGTTTCATCTACTTTATAGAAGCAAACATTATAAACAAAC